>JAGWCC010000918.1:0-158832 GCA_022651775.1 Drusus annulatus | reverse complement strand
GACTGCTAGCCTCGATTATTCTACCTTCTACTCTTCTCCTAAGCATGTTTAAATTCTTCTTTGTTGGTCGCTAATCGCTAATGTAAAAATACGTATTGAGTTCCATTTGAATTCGAGTGAAATTAATTTCCCTTCTGAATGTGTAAGTTCGGGCGTCCGCCTAAATCACGCCACCCCCCGCCCCGCTCGGAGGGAGGGTTGGGTAAGCTATCGCTGACGACACGATCTGAATCCCCTAATCTCTCTGTGGGTAGACGCGTGACAAGCCCGCCACCAGAGATAAAAAGAATTAAGTTTATACGCTATTTATCATTGCGTTGTTTTTCCGTCACGCCACTCGTAGGCATTTTTATTTCATTTTTGCAACACCCGCCGCTCCTCGCGTTTTACCAAGGAGTGGGCTGAGGTTGTAAGTTTTAACCCGTTGCTTGTTTTGAGAAACGTTTCTTACGAAATACTGTTTCCAGTTATCGGTTTTTTTATATTTTATGTGAATACCCAACTGCTTCCAACCGTCTGGAGCCAGTGGTACTATGGAATCCCCAATTGGTGTACGTTGTGATGCTGAAGGTAGTGGGGGGGGGATCGAAAAGAGAAAGGTTGGAAATTATCTGGCGTATCTAAGAGTATCTGGAACGTGCAATATACATTATATATTATTTTACATTAAATAACTGTGTTGTGCTTACTTGCTTACTTACTAACTTACTAACCATCACCAGTTTCCCCGCAGGGGCGGGCATAGATGACGGACTGCCATACAAATCTGTCTTCGCACACACTCCTTGGTTTATTCACATTCATATATCGTCTCATACATACTCTTTTGTTATTCTGACTCACCACATGGCCCGACTCAAGTATTTGATAAACTTGATCGAGCCATATCTTTCTCAGGCGTCTCCGACTTCTTCTTCCATTCACTTTCAGGTTATATTTTTTTTCACATTCCTTTCTTCATTCATACGCTCTACATGCCCAAACCATCTAAGCGTCCCTGCCTTGAACCTATTCAGTACGCCTACACCAGCCTTGCATTCTTTTCGGAAATCCATATTTTTAACACGATCATACATGATTTTACCATTTATGATGTAACACAATAAAAAAAAATGAACTCCCTCCGGGATTTGAGCCCTTGAATTCGTAAATATATGAGGATCTTAACTGCTCGATCACAGAGGTCGTCATCGATTTGATTTATTTCCATGATTATGAACCCAACGATAGTTTTTTTAATGTTAGTTTACTCAATTTTAAAAATTCGTATGGCTGTTCAACACTTCCACCGTTTATAAAAAATGCTCAGATTTCAAAGGTTTTTAAAAACCAAAAAATGCTATGGCTTTGAAAATACGAATAAAATGTTTAAAAAATACCGAATGCCTCAAAACTTTTTTATTTGTAAGTATTGCTGCTCATAAGTGCTCATCTGTGAGAAATACTATAGTTAGTATTGAATTTTATATTATTTATGTTTAATATTGTTTATTTATTATTGTCTGTATCTGTGTTTTGTCTTAAGGGTCAGCACTAAAAAAAATACACTTTCTGGCTTTCTAATACAAGCAACACTACAAAAGATTTATCTATTAATTCTATACGGGTAGTTAGGAAAATGTCCAATGAATACAATTCTTGAACAGTAATCTTTAAAATTCGTTATAAAATGCATACTAGAATTGTAGACAAAACGTTTATAAATGCCTTCGCTGCTTTTGAAAACTGCACCATTCCTAACATTTTAGAATTTTTAAAACATAATTTAAAAGACTTCAGTTTAAAAAAATCATTCATCGGATATCATTTATAGTCTTGTTTGAATGTATAACGCCATTTTTGGGTGCTGAGGCTAAATTAAAAAAAAATCATAATGTAAGAAGCTAATTCTTCCCTGATGGTATGAAATACTTTTAGGTAGTGTTGCACGATCAACTGGTTGGAGACACGTCATTCGTATCGGAATATTTTCACATTATTGAATCCCAACTCGCAAACGCATTTGGACCCGTGTTTGTAAATCGAGATGTTTGTGGTTCACGCACAATGACGTGAATATACCTCTACCCCGCGTGCCCACCGACTCGGTGCTGAATTCCCTTCGCAGTTTGTTATCCTTTGTCTGGTTATGCGGTTCTGTGGCAGACATCATAGACCTTTTGATTTATGTATTACGGCTTAAATTGCTCCCAGTTTGTTGACTAACAAAAAAGACAACAGAAACGGTAAAAGGAACGACTCGTTACAAATGTATTGCAGGAACTAATATTTCAAACTTATCTATCTACGTGTGTCCAGATTTTTAAGCAGAGCATTATTCATGACGTGTGCCGTGATTCTTTTTTCAACGTGGACTGTTGTGCCATTCATACCAGGCAGAAAGATAATATCATTAGGTTCTCATTCGTTTTCAATTTTCGCAATTTTTAAGAAAAAAGATGTGCGTTCGGTTAATTTAACTAATTTTAGAATAAAATAATAAAAACTGGAAATGCATTTTGAAACGAAAAGTTTTTATTTCAATTCCAACTAAAAGTTAGAAATAAAACCAACAAAATTCATCGAACGCCAACGCTACGTAGGTACGTATTATAAATATTCAACGCGCATAGTTAAGCCATCTCAGCCAGAGTTGACGCGAACAAAATACTTACACAGATATGTTACATTGCTTGCACAAAGTATGTTTCAAACTTGTTATTCGACAACTGTAAAACTTTTCGAATATTCAAATTCGATCAAAGTGCACACTTGTTGGCTAATACATAAAAATTGGTAAAAGCAAGACAAAAGGCTGATTTGACTAAGACATCACTTTCGCAAATGTATATGTATGCACCAATACACACAACAACTGAGTGTTGTTTGGGTCAACTCTAATTGCACGACCTATATATATAAGAAGACGTAAAAAATAACCAATAAATTGAAATTTTCAAATTTATTTACAAATTTACATTAAATTTACCCCCGGTAGCGCGATGAAAGGGGTTAAGGGGAAAGGAATGGTAAATTTCAACCGATTTAATTGGTTATCAAAATGTTTCGGTTTTGGTAGACTTCGGTTAGTGCGGTATTTTTTCAATCGCTCTCTGGTGTGAAGTGTTACCCACTAAATATGGCCACTTTTCCTGTATGAGGGGTAAACATACATTTATTTGTTTTTACTAAATTCACAACCAGTAGTTATTTTATTTTGTAAGCATAATAATGAGGGAGACACACTGATTGCTTTACTTGTGGGCACTAATTGTTACCCGTAGAAAATTACGCGATGTACCGTTGCTTGCCGTGTTTTGTGATCAGATCTGAATAGCTAAGCACTCCCAAAACTTCATATTCCCCACCGGCTTCCCTTACCCACTCTCTTCAGCCTCACAACATACTCTTCGCGATGCCATATTCTCACTGGCTCATGGCAGTTGGGAGTTTTGTACGGAATCAACTGTCTATATTAGCTATTATTGTAATTTACTTTTAGTATACACTGTATCCTGAAGAAAGCATCGTTGTTGAAGCAATCAAGCACAAATAACATTTTCCGCATATAATTATGTATGTAGGAGAATTAAAAATACTGTCAGGTTATTTGTCACTTGGAAATATTTGTCCCTCTTTTTTAAGAAGTTGTTATTAATTATTTATAATACGAGTATGTGTACATGAACTAATGGACTTTAGGGAGAGCTTTGAACGTCCCAATGCAGAGGGAGTTTGGGTCTTAAAGAAAACAAAAAACAAAATTAGTTGTGAAAACAAGTGTTTATTCCCTAACTATGTATCACACCGTTTTCCGGAGTTACCGCCACACAGCTCTTTTTTTGACACACGCTCCTTGCTTCATTCACATTCATGAATCGTTTTATACAAACTCTTCTGTTATTCTGATTCTTGATATAGCTCGACTCAAGCATCTCAATGCCTTCTTCGGGCATTCCACACTTGTTCTACCATTCGCATGTGGGTACCATATACAATTGTGTTATCAAGATAAGACAAAGAAGATGTTATTGATTCTTTGACTGAGCAGTGTACATATAATGTAAAATGATACAGTGTAAAGTAAGTAAGTGTATGTCTTGTATATATACTAACATTATAACACATTTGGAATGACGTCTTTACCCGGAAGCTTGGTTTCATACCACCGCACTCTCTGCGGCTTCGTTCTGCATGAGGAGATGCCTCCTTCCTCCTTTCTTCTTCCTGCCTGTGCCTATTCATATGTTTTCTCCCGTCGCAATTTTAGTGAGTAGAAAATTTCCAGGGACCAATTCCCCGCGCGCCGTTTCCCCTCGCGGTGCCGTAAATTGAAATGAGAAATACGAGAGAATCAGAAGCTGTTTTATTATCTTTGACTTGTGCTTACGTCCAGGTCCAAGTTTTAATACTGAGAATAATTTCTTTTGAAACTGTTCATAATATATTACATTTCCGGTTGGTACGACAAACGACTGTATTTTTGTAATTAAGTTTACAAGTAGTTTGCTCGAGATTTCACTTATGAAGCTCGAAAATTCAGCCAGTGACATTTATTTTCGTCACAGAGGACTCAGACCACTGAATAGATGATCTGACCCAAAAAGTGTGATCGTAAAACCTTTCGACGTCTAGGTCCTAGACAGGATAATGCAATTGGTTGAAGAAAGATGTTCGATATTTGAAAATTTTGAATCATTTTCATCAAAAGTACTCATGAAAAAAATGAGCTAATTTTTGGCACACAGAGACGCCAAAAACATAATTTTATCGGTTTTTTTTCTGCTGATGGCTCAGATTAAAACATAATAATTTGAGGCTGAAATCAGAATCTTTTCGGTAGCGCAAATATTTATATAGATGATGAATACCACTTCGTAGTAAAAATGCATTTTCATAAAATAATGAACCCACTTCGGCTACAGAAATATTGATGGTCAACTTCTTTCCAATATTGGCCCTCTAGCAAATAAAAGTTACGTTCACAGACTCTACGCAGAAGTTTAATGTAAAATTTCGATACGGTACCTACAGTTGAGCACTGTTCAGAGATATTTTATCCAATAAATCACAACTCCTCTTCAGAAAATAACATTATTCTAGTGTAGCACACATACAACGGACACATGTGGCGTTTCCTTCTCTCTGCTTAAGCCTTCCGTGCTTTCACTCCCTTGAAAAACTTCGACTGGACGGACGTTGGTGATATTGTTACATTCATACATCGAGTCATTTTTGGTTTCAGGATTTTCATGAAAAAATGTGCCTTAGAAGTCTTTTAATTCGTCCTGATAAAGGACCACAAATCAATTTGAAAACATATTTATAAGCCCTTGAATTTCCCACCTCCTTCCTCTCCCCCAATTCCTCCTGCCGAAGAACACTCCCAGAAAAGAGATGCCATAGTTCCTCTGGCTCCGGGCAGTTGGAGATCTTGTGCATCAAATCCCACAGTTCCCGTTAAACGCAGATTCTCGTCCCTTCGGTGATTTATAATTTTTTAATCGGGTTGTTTGATCGGACGTTGATTGAGCCGCCAAGCTTAACGGTTATCAAAATTTAACCAAACGCCGACGGTCCAAGAATTGGCGGTTAACGGGGACCGTTCTAATGTCAAAATTTATAATTGACGCTAATTTCCAACTTGATGAAGATGTCAAATGTGATGGAGGTTCAAACAACAATGGCTTAATGTTTGAACACCAATTGTGTAGCTACAACTTAGTTAGTCGTTTCGGGGTCAAGGTCTAAAAGAAATTCGTAGACGTAGAAACTTGGAAGAAACACGACCTTCTCGTCAGTGAACGGTAGATAAAATGCATTGACTTAACACGCCCTGAGAGGTCTGGGGCCTACTTTATAATACTGCCCTGGGGAAGTTTGGCATTGTGCCGCTGCTAAAAAACAAAACGAAAACGAAAAAAAAACAGGTTTAATATTACTCATACACCTACACACATTTATATAAATTCGTGCAGCTGTACTACTCACGACGGTTTTCATCAAACAAAACATAATTTTATCTATAAGTACCTACACTAAATAAAAATTTCAATAATTGAGGCGGTCAGCGCAGAAGTGTCCAAAATCTAAAAAAAGTTAGCAATTAGAAAGGGTTTTAACTGACTTGTTTCATTTCAACGAGCGGTGGCAAGATCAACCAAACAAACATTCATAATGAATTCCACGGGTGTTTTTAACTTTATTAATCACTTCCACATTTTTTGAATTTTGCCACTTGTCTGCCCTGACCGCCTCAAATAAAAGTGAAAACTACATTTGATGAATGTGAAATAGTGTGTTTGAAAAATCTTTGTAGTTTTGTGAAAGCATTGTACACTGTTAACATAAATTCGTCACATATTGGTAACTTATATTTTTTGGTTATTCAACATTTTTTGGCGGTGCCTTTTAATGCATTTATGAATAAAACTAATAGTATTGAAATTGAAATTAACTTTAAAGTTTAAAAAATAATGACAAACACCGTCTAGGTATTTAATATGGTCGGGTAGAGCTTTGTTTATCATTACAAAGATGGCAGCCTAAAATCGGAAAATTAAATTTAAAAAATATCAATAATCTTTAATGAAAGTATGAGATCGTTTGAAAATGTCGGTTATTAATAAGGTCCAAATGGCTGAATTGGTGAAAGCATTTCTCCCGGGTAGAGTAGATGATCTGAGTTCGATTGTCTGTTGTGACCTTTGTCTTTCTTTATTTTCTGGCTTTCTCTGTTTCATATTTGTGTTGTTGATTATTGATATTATTCAAATATTTAAAATGAATACTGTTATTACTAGTCTTTTCAGCAGTGAAATTTAAAAGAAGTTATGTTTATCTTTTCATTGGTACTTCAATTGTGCAAAAATGAGCACTACTATAATATAATTTAAGTTTTCGTATCAAAATCATTCAAGCAGCTCACTCCACAGGATCAGATAATTATGAACACGAGGTTAACGTGGCCGCCTAATTAACGTGTAGTTTGCAGCCGGCCGTAGTTACTTAATGACACTTAGTCCTCGTTCATAACGTGTCCGTGTAGCCCTGATTGATTTGATCTGCCCCTAATCATTACCCCAAATTTCCAAAATTGCCCGAATGCAGCATCGCCGAATGGTTCCGATTTTAGAGAAGTTTATCAATTTCGGCGATGGAGCGTCCGGTTCGGTCTATCGAGACGGGATCGTAGATATCGTGATGTTCATCACAACTCATCACTCATATCGTCGTTTCATCGCTCCCCTCTCCCCCCCGCTCCCCCCACATTATCGGCAGTATCATCCATCTTTATTGCCCCAACCCCCTTTACCGCCCCCGACGTAATGCCCAATCTGGAGAGCGGCGAGGAATTCGGGAAAATCACCCACCCCAAAAAAGAACGAAGTATTTGGGGTACGCGTATAAGTGCGCTCGCATTAGAATGAGTTGTTTCACCTCGGTGGTCGCATAGCTAGACGCTTTGAATTGCAGCGATGCTCGGGCCGGGCCAGGGCTTGTAACCCTCGCAGTAGCCTCCCTTTGCTAACGTTCCAACTGAATGATCTCATCCCTTACATTAGAGCTAGTAAACCATTATTGTTGAATTCGAGAACGCTACTAAAATGCACGCACATTAACGACCTACGTATATACCTAGCTGGGGCAGGTACGTCCACTACGTACCATACATGCGTGTATTGAACGAGTATATGCATGTACTTACTTATTTAGTGCAAACACATTTTATAGTATGTAAATATCCTTTTGTGTATGGCTCTACTGTCCAAGATTTTACCGTAAAATGAGATATTCACACTAAAACTTTTACAGAAATAATTGTTTTATTCTTCAGTTCGAAAATATGAAACATACAACATGGCGTAACGTCTAATGTATTGAAATAAAGTTAGTATTTAAAAGTATGAAGCTCTTGATAGAAGTAACATGAAATTCCAGGCAGAAAACCCCGATAAAGTTTCATGACACCAGAACTCGCAGTTCGAGAGTTTATTCTTCTTCATTCAAACAGATTTTGTACGTTATAATGTTTTTTAATACGGCTAAAAATCAACTGTCGAGAATGACATAGTGATAATAGGTTACAGGATGGCGTGAGGAATGTTTTTCAAACTTATAATTTTTTATATTTGGGTACATGGATTACAAAAACACTTGTCATATTTTTTTAATCCCCTACATTAACAGCCAAATAAATGACATTTGTAGTTTTTAGCTCCGCATTAATACGATTTCGTTAGATTCTTAATGTGTCAGTTGTATTTGTGTGTTATTGCGGTACGCATTTTCCTTATAAATTATCAGTCAAGCCGAATTGAACCAAATACATATTGCTAAGAAGTGTAACAACTCAAGTACTATTTTTCAACGTACTCTATAAGATGGTTGTACTATTAAAGTATACCTATACACAAATACATTCATGCTCACGGCCAACGATATTATGTTATACATGTCACACATTGAAAATGGGAACAAGGTAGTCAGGAAATAACATGCTTTAGAAAATATATGTCAATACATCTTTGTTCACACTTACGCTATTCGCACTATGAGATATAATATATAAACACACACTTTAATATAAGATACATTTATACCGATAGTGATAACAAACTACATATACGATACACACACGTTGTTTAAAAATAACGTTTTCAGTATTGGAGTTGTTCCCGCGCCAATGGTCGGCGATCTTTAACAGTGGCGCCAGGCGGCCTCGCTCAACTCAGGCCTCTATTTTTTCTTGTCAGTTATATTATACTCCATCCCCCAACGCCAAAATCCGGCTTCAGACAGGGAACGAAGCAAAGTGTTAATGGTCTGAACAAGCCCCAAAACCTGCATCACACAAACGAAAGGGTGCTTTTACTCGCAGCCCGGCGACAACTTTGGCGAAAACAGTTTCCCAGCGAAATGTTTTCCGACACATTCAGAATCAGTAGAGTGTTCAATCGCCAACAATTGATATTTCGATAGAGATGAATTTAAAGAAAGAGATTCAAAGAGAAATTGTTTTGCAGATTGCATTTATTGGGAATTATTGGCCGCTTTCAGTTCACGGGACATTGCCTAGTGACGTGTTAGTAATTGAATTGAGTTTTTATTATTGTTTAAACTGCAGTGCTGATTTTTTTGTGGAATGCCGATATTAGTACATTGCTTTGAAATTGGCTGGCTTTCCAGCACGTTATTAGTTATCTTTGTATAAGTGTTCTAACTTTTTTGCTCTGCATTCTACACTAGTAAATATTAAAAAAAATCACTCTTGTAAGTCATAACCATATTTACACCCATGGGCGGTGGTTTTTTTTCGAGAAAATACACTACTTTATTTAACGGCAAATCCTAAGAAAACAGGATTAGTTGAAAAAATATAAAATAATATATATATATAAATTATGTTATTTAAATAAAACCCACAAGACTTTCAGAAAGAGCAAAAATGATAGTTAGAGACTAAATTACCCAGTATTTCTAAAAACCTTAACAGTTAACACTATAAAGATGTTAGAAATAATCTAATAAAAAATCGCACCTCCATTAAAATAAACAAAGCTTTAAGAAAATGAAATAAAAACTTTGTATCAGATCACAGATTTTATTTTTAATTTTAACGACCGCATCATCAGGGTACAAAATTAAACGATGTTTAAATAACCACGGTTTTTCAGAATTCGCCAATCATTATCTTGAAAAAGATCATACTTTCAATAAAAGCACTAGTGCTCATATTCTCCATATAAATGGTTATGGAAATAAATGAAATAATTTAGAAGCACTAGAAATAAAGAATATTCTTAATAATCAGTTGAATTTGTCCAGTAGTCTTAGTAATATTAGGTATATTTCCCGTAAACTCATAAAATTTCTCATTATTCTTTAATCACCTTCTCAGTTTACGTTTTACCTCTTTCATTTCATATTATCTGTTTCTATAACTCTGTTCTTTTGTTATAATTTTAAATGTTTTTCTATCGTTTTCTCACTGTTCTCTTATTTTTTTTTATATTGTGTTCTCCCTCTGTATGTATATATAATCGCACACTTTTTATTTTTTGTTTGGTTTAATTTTGTATAATGATAATGCTTAGGCTAAGCAAAACCGGTCGGCCATAAAAAAAAATCTTTAGTCCTATTCAAAGTAATTATTTCATTTTCATTATAGCAGGATTAGTTGAATAAATATAAATTTTTCATTTAAATAAAAACCACATGAGTTTAATAAAGAGCTAAAATGATAGTTAGAAACTTCGTTACATGGTATTTCTAAAAACCATAATAGTTAACACTATTAAGATGAACAGATTTAAGAAATAATCCAAAAATAAACAGTGAAAATTCTCACCTCCATTCTTTAGGACTTAACAACTTCAATGAAAATTCTTGATTCTAAATAAGGCGGACACAATCAATAGGTCGCGCCGTCATAGGCATCGTGAAAATTGAGATGTTTTCCCGATGCTCAATAAAAAGTTCGACTGAAGTAAATGCAAACGGCAACTACGAAAGCCGTTCATTCCCCGAGTTGGAGGGAATCGGGTTCGCGTCGCGGCTATCTCCGCTGGACGCTCAAACGCCCTCGAAGTCGCAAGGGTGAACCTGTTGTGTTCGGGACTTGTTACCCGCGATATGCGCCGCCATACACTGCGATCTGCCGTGATATATCGCGATCTGCCGCCATATTCCGCCGTGCACCGCGTTACGCTGGCGCCGCGGTGCCATCGGCCCGCCTCCCCGGCGTTTCCCGGAATGGAAGCACTCGCACAAACCTACCCGAACAAACCTGGAAAGTAGCGCGGTAGTAGTAAGAATGGCGGCCGAAATATATTTCTACGAAGTGCCGAGTGTCTTACCTAAATATTTGAGCGCCCCGGTATCGGCCTCCGCTTCCGTTCGCTTTCTTTTGTTGAACACACATAACTCCCGACGCCGCGGCGGCACTCGCCTTACGTGTAGATGCACTCGACGTTTATTATATCTAATTTACATATTTATACAACTACATTTTGGAGACTACAGGGGAGGGGAGTATGGCCCCGTTCGATACCTCTACTGCTTACTTGCTATGTTAAAGAGAGATCACATTTTAACACGGAAAATTAGACAATTTTAATAATATTAGTTTAAAATTAACTTTTAATCTTTATAGTTTTAATTTTGATATTAATTATTTAAATAATATCAATAATCTTATGAAACAGAAAAACGTAAATATGAAACAGAAAAAGCTCTAAACCAAAAAGAATAACGATCGCAATTGAGACTCGAACTAGGAACCTCTACTCTATCCGGGAGTAACATCTCCTACCCTAGACCTTATTAGAAACCGGCATTTTAATCGATTTCACACTTCACTGAAAATTATTAATAAATAATTACAAAGATGGCAGCCTATATTGGAAGAAATTAAAAAAAAAATTGATAATTTTCAATGAAGTATAAGATCGAATAAAATTCCAGTTTATAATGAGGTCCTGGTAGCTCAATTGGCAGAGACGTTACTCCCGGATAGAGTAGAGGTTCCGAGTTTGAGTCTCGGTCGCGACCGTTATTCTTTTTAGTTTCGGGCTTTTTCTGTTCTTATATTTAAGTTGAAGATTATTGATATTATTTCAATAATTAATTTTCAATAATAATATATCGAAAAATAACGGCAGTGGTTTGTATATATTTATAAATATGTAAAATAAACACATGATTTCTCTTGCCCAATTAAATTTAACTAAGTAGTATTTTTTTCTACAGTTTTCTAATTCGTGTAAACGAGATAGCTTAAATAAAGCGGAGTCCGGGTAAGTATGGGTTTCAGTACTCATTAGAATAAAGTGTAATGGGTGAATAGACTAATGCTCACAGGACTAGCTTGATGAAGGAGGGGAACCTTTCCCAGAGGAATTATAATATGTATGAAAGGGAAAAAACATGTTTTTTAATGAGTTTTTTTTTCTTAATATTTAACATGTTTAGATGAATATTTCATTAAAAGTTATTTTGAAAAAAAGAATGAGTAAAATTATTGGCTCCGGTCAGGTTTATATTATAACGCGAAATGAGAAATTTACAAAAAGGACGAAAAATACATTTGATTGCATTCATGATACTGAATTGAATCAAAATGTCATTAAAAACATACCATGTTATAAAACCACATACGGACAAAAAAAATACATATATTTTCTAACAAAACTCTGCAACATCCTTCCTCCAGATATAAAAGAAATAGAAAAGTTTAAAGAGTACATTCGAGAATTAGTGTCTGGCTGGGAGAGGTTAATGAAATAACCTTAAAAACAGCACTAAAACGACATGGAAGACGCATTTAATTATATGACATCGAATAAAATATCTCTAGTTCACCTTAGCACAGCACAGGACCCCATAGCGAGGAGGGCTCATAAAAAAACAAAAAATGACAATTAGTGTGTAGAAATCAGAATTTGGTAGCCACCTCTGGTCTGAAGCCCCTAAATACCTGATAAAACTTCTGACTCTGTGGAAAAACGGGCGGTCTGCTTAATAGATTCTCCCATCTTAACAAACGGATTGCAATCTTTAGACGTCCCGTAGGAGTGCTACCCTTGTTCTACAGGTATTTCAATGGAAGATGCTCCGAGGAACTTGCGTCATCGATCTCTTCAGCACCGGTGCATAGCCGGAAAACTCACCAAACGCGCGCCCAACATTTGTACACGGTTGACATTCAATAAAAATGATAATAAAAACAATAATAATAAACAAATAATAATAATAAACAATTCAATGCTCGTTCTTATGTTCAACAGCTCGGTTATGGAAAGATTTGCCGGCCTCTGTGTTTCCTCCCTCCCTTCCTTCCCTCAAGGCCTCCTGTGTGGAGTTATTGTGAATATATAATAAGTAATTGAAAATATTTCAAAATGTGTACAAGTGCTACTGTGTTTTGTTCGGTTGATATTAGTTCCTAACTAGGCAGTTTGCCTATTCTAAGGAACCAAAATCAAATATCTATCACACCTTTACCTGCATAGGTAGACAAGGAGAATGGACCTCCGTACAACCCTGTATTAGAACACAATCCTTACTTCATTCACATTCATACATTATTTTCTGTTATTCTAACTCTCGACATAACTCGAATGATGTCTAAACCATATAAGCGCCCCTTTCTTAATCTTATTCACTACGCTTATATCGGCGTTACATTCTTTTCGGATGTACCTCAGGGCCTCCTGTGTGGAGTTGATTTAAAAAAAAAACTTCGCATTTGTTACACCATCATACGTGGTTTAACAGTACATACGCCTCAGGGATCTACAGCATTAAATCTACTTTCATCCATATTCTGTGTTAATGTCCACATTGGTTGAACATATTTTTAAATGATTGAGCCGCTGCCATTACGGAATAATCCGTCATACAATGTGATGTGCTTCAAAAACTCCACGGAATCGGCTAGCTTGAATTTCATTTAAAAATAAACTCCGGCCACACCAACTCGGGATTTAGACGCGGGGATAAAACTACCCCTCCGCTACACTTGGGCCAGTATTTTGAGTTATTTAAACCCGGTTAGGCACCGTCTACTCGTCAAACATCACCGGGTTCGATTCTGTTTGACCCTCCGAAGAAGACCGCCCAGATATGCTGGCGGGCAATGAACAGATAATTCATAGAAGTGTGATATAAACCGATTAGAAGAAAAACTGATAGCCCCAATTTACACAAGAATTTAACTTAAGAGACTCCTTGGTTAATGAGATTGTGCATCCGCTCAAGAAATAATTTCGATATTTGAAAATGTTTGATTAAATTTTCAGTAGAAGTAAGGAAAAAATGGGCTTACCTCGGAGACGTTAACAAAACATTTCTATCAGTTCATCTATTCAGTGCTGCTGGGTACCAGAACTAAGTATTATAGCAGGTTGGGACTTTTGTCTGGTATTAACTATAAAAAAGTTTTTAAATTAGAACTAACTTTAAAACTTTTATGATTATTATTGTTTTTATTAATAATTGAAATAATACTAATAATCTTCAATGGAAAAATTCAATGGTTGCCAGCGAGACTCGAATTCGGAACCTCTACTCTATCCGGGAATAACGAAAATGGCAGCCAAATCGGAAAAAAGTCGAAAAAAAAATATTGATAATTTTTCGATAAAAAATGCCTGCTCGGTGGCTGAATTGGTAGAAGCGTTAATCTCGGATAGAGTAGAGGTTCCGAGCTCAAGTCTCGGTCGCGGGTGTTCTATTTTTCTGTTTTATATTTACGTTGAAGATTATTGATATTATTTCAATTAATAATATGAAAAGAGTATTACTGATCCAAGCAGAGGTGTTGATTACAAAATGGCTTATTTTCAAAACGTTTTTTTTTAGATTTCAGCGGTGGGACTATATCCAAAATAGGTTATCTTTTCCAATTCACTCTTTGTCGTGCTGCATTATTTTTGTTTTTTGCTGCAGAAATTCCGATGCAGGAAATTTAATTTAGAAAATGCGAAAAAGTTTCGGAGCGCCCCCAATACGTACAGCGTAGGAACTGGGTGAAGACCGCCCGCTCCGTGCGCGGGTGGGTAGCTCTCCGCATTGTTTGCATACGTCCACAAATCACCGGTACAAATAAATGTCCAAAGCGAGTACCTCCGCCCCGCGCCCGCCGCCCGCCCGCCCGCGCCCGCACTACATCAGCGAAATAAACTGTTGCTTTTGCCGTTCCGCCCGGAGGAAATTTTGCGTATAAAAAGGATACCGAGCATTTGAATTCCACACGTGAGAGCTCCCGGAGCGGCGTCCCCATCTGCCGCGCGCCCGGCGCGAGACGCACACACGGGCCGGCGCGGTCTCGCCGCATTTCGACGGAAGCGGTTCTCTCCGATGCGCTGTGGCGGGATTCCTGCGTCGTTGGCTCGGAGCTTGGAGTAAGAATATAATACATGGATAGAGAGCTAAATGTGTTTACCCAACCGATACAAATTAGCGATAAATCACTTTCTTCGGGTTTTTACCTCGTGTACCGTGAGAGAGAGAAAGACACGAAAAGTCTTCACATAATATTGCAGCACTTCTAAATTTGTAAGAATGTTCTCCGTCCGTGTTAACTTCAGATCATCGAGTCGTATGACTTACGTCAATGGTTTTTGACCTTATTTCCTTTATTTGTGTTGATTAAAAAACTTGTGTGCAACATAATGTGCTATGCGTGAATGTTCAAATATGACCAAAAAAGATTATAAAACATCACTTTTCAGAGGTATTTTAACAGTTTTAAGAATTTTTGACCGAACTTTAGAATTTTCACATTTTTAATGATATAAAGACATAAAATCAACAAAAAGCTTTCTTCATTATTCAGGCAAGCTTTCTGTTATTTGTGTTTGTGGGATATTTTGTGTTTATAAATCATTTTAATGGTGTATTGATATTGTTTTGTTTAATGTGTTCAAGTGTGTTTATATTAAAAATGTCCGAATTCCATGTGGGCGGTAACTAATAGGCTATCCAACATCCTTTAACATATCTTTGTCTCTTTCAATCGAGTCTAAAGTCAACCGACCTGACAAATTATGAAATTACAGACAGTGAAAAGGTACCTCTCCATACATTCTAACTCCAAGGCACGGAGCGAATTCGCCGAGCGCCGGACCACTCTTTGGGATGGCAGTTTGGAGATAACAATCGCGGGGAATATTGTTGCTGGTTACTATTCTCAAGGACGACAATTCATCTGGTAAGTGGTTCGTAAAGGCCGGACGAATATCTTGTCACTGTATAATATTGTTATTATTGGATTACATATTGTTATTTAAGGAAATTTCATGGAATGCTTCGTTGTGCTCACCGAACAGAAAATCCCTAGAAGTGAGATCTATAAATAACAATAGATCCCGAGACAATGTGTGGTAATTATTATTATTATATGAATTAACGGACTATTGTACAATTACAACAAAAAAAAAATAACACTAAATGAGAAAAAAGAGCAACAGAGAAAGAACAGCACATACATAAAATTACAATGACAAAAATTTGAAAGAAAACTGATCTCACCAATTTGCAGAACTTTATATTATACTGTAGTGATAATTAAGAACGACGTTTATATTAATGCATGTTATTTATTAAACCATTTATGTCAACAGTGGATTTAAAAGAGACAGGAAACGGTAGATCCCGAGACAATGTGTGGTAATTATTATTATTATATGAATTAACGGACTATTGTACAATTACAACAAAAAAAAAAAAAAACACTAAATGAGAAAAAAGAGCAACAGAGAAAGAACAGCACATACATAAAATTACAATGACAAAAATATACATTAGAAAGAACATTCAAGCCAAAACCAAGGTCAATTCTAAGTTTTGATTGCGTCATAAAGAATGACAAAAATCATTTAGACTGCTACCAAAAAAAATCAAGACCATGGCTTGAGTTAACAAGTCTCGACATTCTGGACAGTTGAGATGATACCAATAATTAGTAGAGGTACGATAGAGGAACAGCTATTAATTGTTTCTAAGTCTGCTACAAGGAATGTTGAACTGGATGAGTTGCAACAGAGAAGGTGAGTCAATTATACAGTTAATAATTTCGAAAATACGAATTAAATGAAAGTCTTTCCTACGCTTTATCAAAGAAAAAAATAAATGTTTGTTTAATTTCATCATATGAATAACCGCGTCTTTCTTGCCCTAATCTCCACTCAACTCATAGACATAATACAGAGCAACTCATAATAAAATCCCCCCTTTTCTAATAAAAAAGCCAAAACAACCTTTTGACATTAATGAAAAACTTGCATTTAAATTTGTTATTAAAGTGTTGATATAATTGTTGGGAAAATTTTAGCAGTTTGTGTTGAAATAAACGTTTGATGACTTTTCGTGATAAGTTGTTAAACCTAGTTCAGTTTGACTTGACTAGCGTTGGGAAAAACTGCAATGTTTTGTGAATGCTTCACGAATTGTTAGTTCTTTAAAATGAACCCTTCGAAGTGAACCCTTCAAATTGAAGTCGAACTCGCGAAAAAAGAGATTTGGATTTATCCGCTTGTTCAGCTCTTGCCGAAAAAGCACGTCCTAGTCGGTAGGGTTTAGAAAGTAAAAATAACTGGAACCGGTTTTGAAAACCAAAAGAACTGGAACTGGTTCCTCGCCGAAGAAAAGCGCGTACTAGTCGGTAGCGATTTGAAAACGAAAAGCATTGGAACTAGTTCTTCGCCAACAAAATCATGTACTGGTCGGTAGCTCTTAGAAAACTGAAAAAAAATGGAACAGGTTCCTCGCCACAAAAATCACGTACTAGTCGGTAGAAATTTCAAAACGAAAGGAACTGAAACTGGTTCCTTCATTTTGAAATGTCAATGCCTTCACAACGGTACTGCTTCAAATTGAAGTACTTCTTTCCATGGAATGAAGTTAATCGAATGAATGAAGGCTAAAATGAACTACCAACTTCAATTGAAGTATTGATTCAGTGAAATGAAGTTATTGAAATTAAGTTACTGAAATGAATGTAGGCTAAAATGAACTACCACCTTCAATTGAAATATTTGTTCAATGAAATGAAGTTATTAAAATGAATGAACGCTATAATGAACTACCGACTTCAATTGAAGTATTTGTTCAATGAACAATGAATGAAGTACGAACTGTTGCCAAAAGAAGTAGTTCTTTGAAGCAGTTATTTCAAAGCGGTCACAACGCTAGACTTGACACTAATTGACTTATTAATGTTATGTCAAATCTTGCTATTTTCACCCGAAGTCAAATAAAATTGACACACAAACACGTCCACAACACACTTCTTCCAGTTAATCTCTCCAGTGGCTGTATCTCATTTAATGTTCTCAAGCACAAAACTTTTCTTGCGAATAAAATATTTAAATGCTTATGCTTTATACAGTTGTGTTTGTTAATTTATAAATGTTGATAGCTAAATTAATTTAACGACCAAAAAACACCCCAGTATCAATCTTCAAAAGGATGTACGAGCATCTCAAAACTTAATTAAAAGATAACGATTCAATTGACAAATTGTACTAAATGGTATTACTTGCAATGCAGGCTGTGACTTTTGGCAGACAATATCATCGCCGGAAAGGCAAAAGGGCTGAAGCGCCATTTTGGTAAGTTTACACCACAGCACTTAATTTTTGTTGTTGTTTGTTTTAGAATAAAATTCAGAAATCTTCAGTACCGGGTTGGATTTTGAAAAATTTTTTTTTTAACTCAATGCTCTCCCTAAGTTATCTGAAGCGACCAAAAGCTAAACAAGTCCCAAACTTGAATCTTAAGGAATCTTAAGGACTTCTCCCAAATGGTAAACATATTTTAGATGGCTAAAAGGCTACAAAAGTATTCAGAATCCAATGAAATTCGGAGCATACAATGCAGAAAAAAGAACTGATAAAAACTGCTCATTTGACTAATTTTTGACCAAAGTGTGATGAAGTGTGAAGTATTGCACATTTGATGTGGCAAGTACCTAATCAGTAATGAATGTCACAATGATTATTATTCGTATGGAACAGCGGCACTAATGTGTGGCTGCACCGAGCACCGTCATGTGCTGCCCACCCAACCCTCTGGAGACGTGTCAATAGTGTGCATGTTTTTCTCTGAAATCTTTAGATTCGCCACTAATCTATAGGTTTCTTATAGTGGGCGGTGGCGGGGTTATGACGCGGCAGTGTCGTACGGCTTTTTACGTCGAAAACAATAGAAAGATTAATGACACATCGCGGGACCTAGGACATGTTTTCTTAACGCTGTGAGGGGGCACCGGCGATAGCGCGCTCCGCCTTGGTGGCTAACGCGAAGGTCTGCGATTAATATTGCCTTATCATAGTTATCGTCATTTTTATTTGTCACATTTGAAAACAAACTGAGCCTCTCAAGTAGGAAGGGGTGTGTTTGCCACCCACTTTGGTAGTCGATAGTTTCAACACTAGGATAAAGCTACAAAGAAAAACTACAGAGATTTTTTTTTCTTTTGATGGAAGGAAAGTGGAATGTACAGATCTGCTCACTAAATTTATCAATCTTTATTTATTTAGTACATTAACTCCACACAAGAAGCCTTGAGAGAAATAATTTTCCTCAGGGCCAATTTCACCTTTGAGGATGTTGTGTGGAGGGTCTTTTTGAGCAAAGGAAGAAGTAACTTGGGTCTTCGTAAAGGAGGAAGTCCCCGTGCCTCAGCTGGTTACTTAAGGTTTTATACAAAAATAACATTTTCAAAGCTATATCTACAATTTATTATGATAGTAATTATTGAACGATATTGAAAAAAAAACAAAACATGTTTCGGTCGCAACTTAATCTTTTTTCGTTTCTGCTGGTTTTAACATTATAATTCACATTATTAGCATATTGTTAATACTGTTTCAAGAATAAATAACCCTAAACTTTTGTAAGTAAAGTTGATTAGATATTAAGTTACAATTATATTTAAAGTAACTTTTGCTCAAGAACAGGATGTAGATACGAGATTTATTTAAATTTTACAAATGAAAAAAAAAAGTTTGCCTTTACCGGGATTTGAACCCATGACCCTAGAAAGTAGGTAGAAGTACCAATTAATACCATTTCACAGCAGCGTGGAGAGATTGACAACTACTATTGTGAGGTTTTCAGATTTAAAATCGTATGGAGGTTTAATTTAACATCTAATCCGCCAATTAACGCGAAGAAAAATACAATCAAAAATATAAAATTCTGCTATGAAATCTAGTTTTAAAAGGGATTTTATGTTAAGACGGCGAACATTGCAAAAAAGTTGACCGAAGTTTGAACGATTAATCAAATGATTTTAATTATTTTCGCTTAACGCATGTACATTATGTATTTATTAACTTTTTTTTATATTAACGGACCATTGTCCAATTGCAAAAAAAACACGAGAAAAAAAGAGCAACAGAGAAAAACAGCACATAGTGGCGCTCTCGGAGCAGCCTGGCGTGTTTTAGTCTTTCTCGTTATTTTTCGCCAAATAAGTAGGATATTTTACAAATTACTTCTTTAAAATTACACTAAAATTACCGTTGTTGTGTAAAGGTTAAGTGAATAAACTCTAAATAATGTTAAAGTGACTAGTTTCGACGTAATTTCGATTTTTAAGAAAATATTTTAATCTTCAAATATCAGTTTTTTAAATGCAGTGCCACAGCCCGAGAATGGTCGTCACATGCTTTGATGACCATTGGCCACATGTTTCGTCCCTTCGACCGCCGGCCCGGTAACCGGCAGGGGGCCGGGGGAGTGCCGATCTCGACCGACTGTTCCCGAACCCGAGCGATGATTTCAACAAATGTTTTTTTTTTTTACTGAGAGGCGGCCTTTTGTCAATTCAATACAATCATCATTACAATATTTTTATTTGTTCGTTAATTCTTCTTTTTTTGCCTGCGCATATAACCTGTTAGATATGTCGTGGCGCTTTCACCAGCTGCCTGACGTGTTTTAGTCTTTCTTGTTATTTTTCGCCAAATAAGTAGGATATTTCACAAATCACTTCTTTAAAATTCCTGTACTGTATGACAAATTCAAAAAGTCCATTCTTTTAATTTCGCTCCCATGCCCTAAATCAAAAAAAAAAAAATTAAATAATAATCATAATTTTAAGTTAATAATTGTGTCTATCTGATGGGACCTGCCAGGTAAGTATGTTCCTGTATATTTTCTCATCTAAACTAGGAATTAATGTGTAATGATAGAAAGTAAGATCTGTACAGCGCCCTTGAGGTGATTTTTCACAAAAACGGCGCTATACAAATCGTCCAAATATTATTATTATTATTATACTTAAATGAAGCAATGACAAAAATATACATTTGTAATACAATTCATAATGAAAATGAAATATTAACTTTGTATATCACCACAGTTTTATATTTTGAATGACCGACCGGTTTCGCTTAGCCTAAGCATCATCAGGGTACAAAATTAAATTAATTCTCTTTCTCTCTGTTCCTTTCTTATAATTTAAAATGTTATTCTATTGTTTTCTCACTGTTCTGTTATTTTATTTTATATTGTGTTCTTCCTCTGTATGTATATACAAACGCACATTTTGTATTTTTAGTTTAGTTTAATTTATACTCTGATGATGCTCAGGCTAAGCGAAACCGGTAGGTCATAAAAAATAAAATAAAATCTGTGGTCTTATACAAAGTTATTATTTCATTTTCATTAAATATGTCAAACCACAAAGGGATTGCTTTCCACGAAAATATAATAAAATAAAGTATTTAAAAAATAACTTATTTTTGTCTCTTCATTTTGTTCCACGTGTGTTAGATAACAGTGTTTTCTCCTCTCCGGAGCTGTCAAATAATAATAGTAATAATCATGGCGTGGTGTGGCGAGGCGGTGGACGGGGGTGGTGTTTGCTGACGACTGTCACGTGATCAAGAACATATTGTCTATCGATGGATCACATTGTCAATTGCAAACACCGCGGCGTTCAAGCACGCGGAAAACTCTCGGACCTTAGAACTGAAGGGGTTGCAGCATTTCAATGAAATTACTAAAAACCTGAAGTTTTTTTAATTTGGAATACTGACAATTCCGGGTTTTCTCCTACTTCCACCATTACAAGCGGGAAATGTTGTTTGTGCAGTAATGAAGGACTTGGTTAGAAGAGGGTTGAAGGCTAAAAGTGCCCGACGCTTTGAACCACTCGGCTACTTACAAAATAAGATGGTTTCCGCGATATTGTAGAATGTACAGTAAATAGTTTTTCTTGTGAAGTGTATTTATTCGACTTTCGGTTGGTATTACTGGACGTCGCTTGAGTTTAGTTTTATAAGGTTGTCACTCTGGCGCGTCACCTAGTCCGTGACTGATGTCTCGTAATAAGTCATATGAGGTGCGGGTTCGATTCCATCCGCAGAACAAAAAACCAAACGAATTAAAACATACTTTGACTTTAAAAAAATATACCTGTTTATACGGAACTACACAAGTGAATTCTGAATTAATGAACTTTATTGCAAATGGTTTTTCGTACAATATATACCTACATAGAATCCACCCCGTGATGCTATCGCAGATCGGCAATTGGCAACTACGTGACGTTATCTGAAACAAAATTTAAAACTAATATAAACGCTCCAACTTTGCTCTGACGTTATAGAATCCGCCCAAGATGCCATCGCGGACTGGAAATCGGCAACAATGTGACGTTTTCTGAAACAAAAATTAAAAGCAATCTAAACGCTCCGTCTCTGTTCTGACTTCATATAATCTGCGTACGATGCTATCGCGGACTGGCAATTGGTAACTATGTGACGTTATTTGAAATAAAATTTAAACCTGATCTAAACGCTCCGACTCTGATCTGACGTCACAGAATCCGCGTAGAATGCTATATTGGATTGGAAATTGGCAACTATGTGACATTATCTGACACAAAATCTTGGGCCGTTTTCACCACATGAAATTTATTAACTTTAGTCAAATTTAAATTACCGGTATTAACGTTAGACGTCAATTATTGTAAAAGGTGACTTTACACGTTAATGAAGTAATAAAAGGGTTTTTTAATTTTATTTTTCTTAACCCTCCGTATTTTGTTTCATCTCTGCGAAAGTGTGTTCGTATCACAGCTCTGCGAGCTAAATATTCCCCCCGTTTGACCTGTGGATTCCGTTTGGTGGCGTCGATTCATCTCTGTCACGGACATTCCTATCAGCGGGGAGATGTCGGGCGGGGACAAGTGGTTTGCTAATTCCTCCCGCGGAGCACTCACTCCCCCTGCCACCGCCCGGCCATTGTGCCCGCCGCACCGCTGGATAATAATACATCACTGCTTGTTAATAACGGGAAACGATATCGATTTACACGCGCATCTTATTTATAAAGTTACTGTCCCGAAATACAATGAAGCTGTTTGTTATTTGGTCTTCATTCTAGTCTCAAGAACAAACAGAGCTCTGGAGGGTGAGAAAACTCCCATTTTTTATAGAATTTCGTTATTTTAAGTATTCACATAAAGTTAGTTGAAAATGCATGAATGTGACTCATTCCATCCAGCCTGCGAAAAAAATTTACTGCGCCCGAAATTGTCCGTAGCGGTTAGAGCGACAGGCTCGTGCATTGCATGTACGCCCCACGACAGGGGCAGTTGTTTGCGCCGTTGTTTGCGACAGTGACCGGTGGGTAACGTATATACTCGTACCTATGGGCGAAGGAGTTTCAAGTAACAAGAGACTAAGGGCCCTAGCACGAAACATCGATATAGATTTCGGTGACAATTTCAGTAATTTGGAATCGTTACCGTATACATATTATGTACATAATAACGACCTTAAAATGGATACAAAAAAGTCCAAAAAAGCTGCAAAAACGAATTCAAAGTTTTAATCATTCACGCTTTTTAATCATTTAGGTATATTATTCATTTGTGTTTTGAATTGTCCAGGAATTTGAATAATTCATATTACATGTAACCGAGACCTAAGATTAAATACCAGAATGGTTCCTTGTTATGTTTTTTCTATTCTATTTATGGAGACCTGGATACAAGTTCAAATGTAGGATAAAGGCGCTTCCTCAAAATGCCATAGACATATACGATAATCAATTTAGTAGTTTGTTCTTCATCGAATGACCATCAATTGTTGAAATGTACTGGCTGTTCTTAATTTATTTTTAAAATGTTTTTTTTTTTTATCGTGAATACCTCACTGATCCCAACCGTCCAGAGTTAGTGAGACTATGGCATCCCCAATTAGGTATGTTGTGAAGCTGAAGGTAGCGGGGAGGGGAAGGAGATGGGGAAGATGAAGGTTCTAAAGTATCTGGCTATTCAGATCTCGTCACCAAACACTGCTAGAGAGTTTGTGTGTACAACAAAGAAACTCTAATATCTTGGCTATATTTTGAGAAATGAAAAATCAAAGATTACCCGGTATTAATTATTCGCGTATTTGAATCATTCGTGTATTTATACCGTGTGATAGTAGACAAATTAAAATATATTTGAACTAGTTGTTACCCATGAAAAATCTAACAAAAAACTAAAAAACTTTATTAGGTAGTTAGGGAATTGACCAGATTTTAATAAAGATCAATTGCATATTTTCGTAGAAAGCAATCACTTTGTAGTTTGACATATTTCATGTAATGAAACAATAACTTTGTATTAAGACCATTTTTTATTTATTTGTATTACTCTCTGTTATAATTTAAATGTTATTCTATTGCTTTCTCACTGTTCCCTTTTTTTATTAATTCGTTTTATCTTGTTTTGTCCCTCTGTATGCATACATAACTGCACATTTTGTATTTTTTGTTCAGTTTAATTTTCTACCCTGTTGATGCTTAGGCTAAGCGAAACCGGTCGGTCATAAAACATAAAATAGTATCTACGTTCTTAAAAGTAATTGTTTCATTTGATTGATTAATTTCAATGAACATTAGTTCAAAATTAGAAAAGTTCACATTCGTACGTGCGTTATCACAAAGGAAATTATGTTTGGTAAATAGGGTAAGATTTTTTCAATAAATTTAGCTTTGCGGAAAAAAAAATTATATTATGTGTTTTAAGGTTTGGCGATAAATCATATGTAAAAAAAACCCACGCGTATTAAAACAACGTAAAACAAATCACAATTCCTGAAAGAATTATCAAAGCGGCATAATAGGCGCTTAACTTTAGCTAGGCGCTGATTACGTATTGCAGAAACTTTCCACGTATGAGCCGGGTGTAAAATAAATAATTATCGATGTGAATAACAGAGGAGCAAAGTTTGCACAAAGTGTTAAGCTTGCTGGTAGGGTGGACTGTCAATGTCAGGAGATTTTTTTAAACTTCTCGAGATATTAAGAATTCTCTCGGGGGTCTATACTAAGACTATTTAGATAATAATTTCATTTTAATGACAATCAAATACAAACTTATTATTAATGGCCAATGGATCCCATACTGATGCTTGACCATAAAACAATAAAATGTATTTTGCAAAAAACAGATTTTACAAACACGGTCATACAACGAATCATGAAGGAGGTAAGTGAAAAAAACATAGAAAAATGCACAAGTACTAACACTGTGTACTAATAAATAAATAAATGAGCAAAACTTTTTCTAAAATAAATCTTAATGTAAGAACTAAACCCCTAAGATAATATTTAAAAAAATATTTTTATATCCTTCAGAACTCTTATTTAAAGAATTCAAAGTCAGAAAATTAATAACTATTTTTTTGTACCACGCAACATTACAAATATATGTATGTATAAATTAAATAAAACCGCACCATTTAAAAATACAATAAATCTGAGACAAAGTACGTAATCGAATTTGATATGTAAAAATACAACGGGTCAGCAAGTTACAAATATCTAGGAATAAAATTCTTCAATATTTTACCGGAAAAAGAAGGTTGCTGATGATCTTAAAGAATAAAAAACTCCTAACCGTCTGGAGCCAAGAGATTATGGCATCCTCAAATTTGGGTATGTTACGTGGCTGGAGGTAGTAGAAAGGGGAAATAGATAAAAAAAGAAGAAGGTTGGGTACTGGCTATTCAGATCTGGTAACTAAACACATCTAAAACCATTTATGTAACGTTTCGTTTCTGAATGGTGGTATTTCACCTTGGCGATCTGAGAGTAGCTGATATGGGTAACTTTTTAAACCCCTGACGTATCCAAATTCAAAAACAAAAATTTGATGACCCACCCTATTCAGTTAGGGGTATATGTAGTCGGTAGCAAGGCTCAACTGGAATATTTAAAACGCTCGCCTGAATCGGAGGAGAGACGGAGACACAGCCGAGAGTTCTCAAGCCAAGATAAATGTCAGCCATGTTTGATTTGGAAATTAATTTGAATATTCACGATCCAAACACGCTTAGCTTCCATGTTGAAATCTAAATGTTGAATAATACCTTACTATTACATTGTTTTACTACAGCATATAAAATTGATTAATAGTAATTATGTCAAATCCCTAGAATAGTTAACATTTTGATAAGTAATGAAAATAGAATAATAACTTCGTATTAGAACACAGATTTTATTTTAATTTTTATCACCGACCGGTTTTGCTTAGCCTAAGCATCACCAGGGTACAAAATTAAACTGTTATTAAATTAGTTTAACTTAATTTAATAAGCGAAACCGGTCATAAAAATGATAATAAAATCTGTGTTCTTATAAAAAGTTATTATTTGATTTTCATTGACTATGTCAAACCACAAAGTGATTTCTTTCTATGAAAATATTTTGACAAGTATATATACGAGTATTTACTTAACTTAATTTAACTTTCATTTAAATTTTCACTGGATTATAAACGACTTATTTTTATACTTGCGCTATAATTATTAGTGCAGTAAAAACTACACCATGTTTCATTTATTTAATTTTATTTTTTAAAAGTTGTGCAGAAAAAACAAAACCGTATTTTTACTTAATATATTTAAATCTAAGATTTTTGGGAAATTATTTTGTTATGCGGTATATCTAACTCATCTCATAGGAAATATAATTACACAATGTTATTAAAATTTATTTGCTTTACAACACAACGAGGAAAACGATAATTATGAAAAATGTATATATGCAGGTACCTATTCCGTTGGCTTTACATTAATTTTAATAATTTTTTTTATATAATAACGTAATTTTAATTTAAAATGCACAATATTATGTAATCTAGACATTTTAAAGTATTTTCGCCACCAAATTCAACAGCCTTCGAAAATATTTTGCCCAAATAATGAAGTTTTATATTTGGTGGGATTATGTTAAGACGCTTGATTATCAATCTGAATATGTGTGATAATACATTTAATTAATATAAAATAAAACATAGTATTAATTAAATAAAAACACACGTTTATTTAATCCACTTTTATTTTTGTATATGTCAGCTAGTTTCGATTCAGTAGAATCTTCATCGGGACTTCAAAATATATTAAAAATATATATTTAAAACATATTTTTAATTCCCGATGAAGATTCTGCTGAATCGAAACTAGCTGATGTATACTCATTACAAAAATAAAAGTGGATAAAACAACATGTTTTATTTAATTAATCATGCCAAACCACAAAGTGTTTGCTTATTGTGATAAAACATAGTATATTTGCGTCACGTTCCATAGTGGTAGATACTCAAAGTAGCGCCCTGGTGAAGGACCACCATTCAGAGTCGAAACGTTGCTTGAAATAACTTTATCCGTGTTTGATGACCTGATCTGAATAGCCAGGTAATTCACAGCGTTTATCTTCTCTATCTCCATCCGCTTCCCACTACCTTGAGCCTCACGACATATCCATTTGGTGATGTCATAGTCTCACTGGCTCTAGACGGTTAAGAGCAGTTGGGACTCTTGTGCAATATTAAAAAAAAATGTAAACAGGTATATATAAATATAATTAAATGAAAATTAAATAAATAAAAAAACGCGATTTGATTAGCTATCTAAAATATAATGAAACAAAGGAACAGTCAATAAATGTGAAACCTCTCAGAGAATTGATCTGTTTCGTGTATGGAATGGATGAAGCTAGATAATCTAATTGAATCTGCAATGAAATGCCTCTGGGAGGGCCGCTGCAGACCCCGACTTAAATTGGACAGCACATTTTGATCTCAGTCCCGGAGTTCACGATTGCCCAGGAAAGTAAGAAATAAAAGAGGCGGCGTATCAGAGGATGTGGATTGTAGAATCCCCTAATGGATAAGCGAGTATCTTTGATTTTTTAAATGTTCGAGATGCAGCTTCACGATGGAAGCGTTAATCTAATATTTGCTGGACTTGCGTTCGTTGTTTGAACCCGTAGCTTTTACTAACAAACTCTGGAGATACAAGCTCCGGCCCAGTACTACAAATCTATTTATAAACTAAACTTTTACTAAATCAACAGCTACACTCCAGCTGCAGTCCAGAGCAGGTGGAGCAATCCACTTAAGGCAGCAGATCGCCATGGCGCACCCATATATTATAATATATTAAATTAAGAAAAAAACAAATTAACCATGGGCGAAAATAGAACCCGTAACATCTCGACCCGACGGCGCGGAATAAAAATTCGCGCCTCTCGTCTTATGCTTGATATGAGTTGCTATCTATCTTTTGTTCGAACGAAAAAATCTCACGGATTGGTAAAAAGAGATAAATTTATGCAGAAACTAGCAGTCCAAAATGGACACCTATAGGCGCCGTTTGGCTCAGGGCCGGCCGGTACGTACTCACAAGAAACTAGCAGTCCAAAATGGACACCTATAGGCGCCGTTTGGCTCAGGGCCGGCCGGTACGTACTCACATTAGAAAGAATATCACTACTTTTGGAGATGATTAGCAAACGGTTTAAATAGTGAAAAATTAAACTTTCTTTTCAGATATGTTACTACTGATGTTTTAGTGTTAGTTAAAGGGTTTTTATGTAATTGCAACTTTTAAAAAATGAGGTACATAATTGGGATAGTGACCGTGTATTGGGTTTTAAGAAAAACTTTTAATAAATAATATTTTTTTCATTCTTTATTTAAACTTTGTTTCTACTTTGTTTTATAAGTACCTACTTTGTTTACCTTTATTTACTTGTGTTTTATTATTATTATTAAAAAAAAATCGGGTAAATAAACAGCAAATCAACAATAAATTAATATATATATATAATAATAAGAATAAAAAATCATGCCAATTACATATTTTCCTTTGCTGATAAATATTATTAATAAAGTGTGAAAATATACAGATTTATTTTAGTAACTTAACTAAGTTGGTGGGGGGAGAGGAAGATGCTAGGGAACATTGGGAATGGAAAAAAAGGAAGAACACAATTACAATTTAATACGTTGTGTATAGCAATGTTAAAACATACAAAAATGCATAAAAAAGGTATTTGAGAGTACAGAAAAAAATCCGCAAAGCTGAATATCAAAATGCAACATTCATTTTCTAGCGAAAGATCCATCTAGTATAATCCATATCATTGTGTATTACATATCTTCTTTTGTTTTTGAGTTTCTTCACCGGCGAATATACAGAAAGCTAGTCTTAGAATATCGTATCTCATGTGTCCCCTGAAAATGTGAAACCGATAGCATTTCGTAGGATCTCTAACAAACACCATTCGGATGTTGACATACATTTTACTAGATGACCTCTCCATAGGATTGACAGCAATAAATTATTGGAGTGCATATCAAAATGAGGAAGGATGAAAGTAGACTGAATGCTATGGAAATGAGATCCTTGAGACGTATGTGCGGTAAAACCATGTATGACCGTATTAAAAATGTGGATATCCTGAAAGAATTCAAGGCTGATGTGAGCATGATGAACAAGATCAAGAATGGGACGCTTAGATGATTTGGGCATATAGATCGAATGCACGAAGAAAGGAGTGTGAAAATAATATATGATGCGAAAGTGAATGGAAGAAGAAGTCGAGGACGCCTGAGAAAGACATGGCATGATCAAGTAAATCAAATTCTTGAATCGGGTTATGTGAAGAGTCAGAATAACAGAAGAGTATGTAAGAATGTGAATGAAGCAAGGAGTGTGTGCCAAGACAGATTTATATGGCGGTCCGTCCTCTCTGCCTACCCCTGCGGAGAAACGGCGTGGTGGTTAGTTAGTTATCAAAATTTTGACACTTCAATATAGATCTTTAAAAAAAAACAAATTTCTGGTTGAAGCCTGTCACGGTTTTTTTATTTATTTGATGTTTGCGCTCACAGCATACAGAACAAGTTAGTTTTAAATCATAAAATTTAGATGAAAATTTCAGCGAGGGAAATCATTTTTTAAACGTTTTAAATATTTTTACATTTCGATAATTTCATCAAGTTTAGTAAAAAAGTTGCCCTACGATTGCAGCACCCACACATTTATTTTAGGGCGTATTCAGTTGTTTGTCATTTAGAAATGTCAACGCCAAATCAGTTCGTTTTGAAAAACTGATTTTATGAATTTTTTAGTTATAGGTATTTGATGATTATTTTTTTTTTACCAATAACTAAAATAACGAAAAATACAACTTTACCTAAGAAGAGAAAGGTCTCGCTATACTTACCAGTTTTTGGTCGAAGTTGACTGTCTAAGTCACCGTGGATTGTGTGCGTGCTAGCGAAAGACGACTGGCCAACGACAATGTTGATTAAAAGCCTTTGACGTATCAATTTCTAGGCAGTCATGCTACCCCCCCCCCCCCGAGATCTTGTAGGTATTCTTCCATATTGAGTAGTTCCTAGTTTGTTTGTGATCTGGCTCCTTCGACCCATCTTTGTAGATATTAGTATTGTATCAAAATATAACTAACCGTCGGAAACAACAGCTACATGCCGTCAACGTCCAACGCTATTAACGAAAAATCGCGTCAACGCAATCTTAAAACTAACTAATTGTACATATTGTGTTAGCTTTATCGCCAAATAAACAAAAAGGTGTAAACGTGAACAATATTACGCATACTTTGGAATGATCTTTTGGTTGTATACCTCCCCACTAGACGTATTTATGGGTTTTCATATCCGAAACAGCTGATACGTAGCGCCTAGAGTCAAGCAAATCTCTAGGCGGCAAGTAAGTTATAGCTGTTGCGTTAAAAATAACGCACTCAACGTCTTCAATGACCCAACGATGTCAACTCTGCCAACTCTGCCAACTCTGCCAACTCTGCCAACTGGGGGTTATTATTATTATTAAAGTTAATATCGTCGCGTCGACGTTGGCGTTATTTCCAACGGTTATAATCAACAGTTGACAATTGGCAAAGATAACTATAACGGTGGTGGCGTTTTTTAGAATTATCGTCAACGTCCAGTTCTAACAGATTTGGGTCATTCCCGTAGCAGCAAGTTATACCTAGCGTTTTCTGTGCCTACGCCTCTCGGGCATGCAAATACATAAAGTTTCCGGGGATTTTGGTTAACGGCCCCGACGTGTCTGCCCGTCATGGGAATAATTTCTTAAATTCTACACGAAAACAAACCCGAACTTTTTCTTCCTTCGCCCGATCTTGCCTGCGACACCGGCGCGTGCTTCGTAAATACACTTAAAAAAAAAAAGCCGTAAATTAACTAATAATTCAATTGTGCTTAATTTTAATGTAAGGTACATAAATGGTTTCTACTGTATTGTTTTTATGTACTGTAATTAGCAATATCTTGTGGTCCATACGAAAAACGATACGTGTAAGATTACCCAATTGATAATCAGGAGGGAAGATTGGTGGAAGACAAAGCAGAGGAAGACGTCGCTGGAAGATTGTGTGCTGCAAAAAAGGCAGCAGAAAAAAAGGAAATATGTGTACAATATTCCCGACCGCGCGGGCAAGACACCAGGTTTGCTACACTTCATATACCTACAAAAAAAAGACAACTAACTAACCATCACACCGTTTTACCACAGGGGTAGGCAGAAAAGATAGACCGCCATACAACTCTGTCTTGGCGCGCACTCCTTGATTCATTCACATTCATGCATACTCTTCTGCTATTCTGACTCTTGACATGGCCCGACTCAAGTATTTAATAATAATATTTGGATAATTTGTAAAGCGCCGTTTTTGTGAAAAGTCACCTCAAGGGCGCTGTACAAATCTTAATTTCTACCTAATATTAATTCCTGGTTTATATAAACATACAGCAACATACTTACCTGGCAGGTCGCTTCTGGCAGGACACAATCACCATATCATAAAAACTTACAATTAAGCTGATTTTCACATATATATATATTTTTTATTTTATTTTATTTTTTTTCTTTATTTAATTTTTGATCTTCCCATGTCTTCCTCGGGCGTCCCCGACTTCGTTTTCCATTAACTTTCCCGTCATATATTACGCCCAAACCATCTAAGCGTCCCTTTTCTTAATCCTATTCATTGCGCTTACATCAGCCTTGTATTCTTTCTGAATATCCACATTTTTAACACGGCCATGCATAGTTTTACGCCTCAAAGATATCGTTTCCACATCATTCAGTCTAATGTCATACTTTTTCTACCAGTTTCGTGCCTGACTGCCATACATCAGGGTTGGTATAGGCACTCCATTATGGACTGCTAGATTCGTAAAAAGGTAAATTAATCAAAGATTTAATATGGTCTAATTATATTATCGCGCACCTTAAAGGTCACATTTGCCCAACTATACACAATATTACCACATTTACAATTTAATTCATTACATGTTTACTAAGGATATTAAATTGAATATTATTGTTATTAAGTTCTACTAGTTTTGGTTTTTTTTAATTTTTAGTGATGTTGTTTCGGCGTTCAAGGCTATTATCAAACTGTATCAAAAGTTTGATAATGGCCTTGCACGCCAAATAGCTGACACTAAAAATAGAAATCAAAACTAGCAGGACTTAATAAAAATATTTAATTTAATTATAAAAAGGTGTTCTAAAAACTAAAATAGATCAAGGAGAAAAACAAACATTAAAATACTAAAAAAACAGCAATAGAAAACTTTTTTTTTCAATAGTTAAAAAACGTTTCTTCTGAACTAGTTAACTTTGATATCAAATAAAGTGCTGCGCACAATAACACTATAAACTTATAGACACGTTGTAGAGCTCTCAATGTTGCAAGCAAAATATACGGTAATTACTGTGCTTTCAATTTAGCGCATTAAGTATTAAACTGTCGCTAGAGGTCGTATACTATATCTAAATAAATTGCATGAATAAGTGCCAAAATGCCCTCGTGGGTGATGAGAAAGTGTTTCCATTACACTGCAAACATTAGTAAAAGTCAAGGAATAACATTTACTTGTACACGCAAATTACTTATTATTTCAAATACAACGATTATTTTCACTATGTCCCGAAGATTTTAAGCGCTATTATATAAAGTGAGATGGTAAACGTACACAATAATGTATATTCATGTTTGTAAAGGCATTAGCTGCACACATAAACATATCGTCGCTGGAAAGGGAAAAGGGCTTAAGCTACACTTTGGTCAAAAATGAGTTAAATATGCAGTTGTGATCAGGAATTTTTTCTGCATCGAAACTCTCGTTTGATTCTGAAGACTTTTGTGGCCATTCAGCCATCTAAAATACATACAAAAATGGCAGCCAAATTGGATGAAAAATTAAAAAATTACATTAATTATTTTTAAATGAATGACTGAATAAATTCTACTCCCGGATAGAGTAGAAGTTCCGAGTTCGAGTCTGGTTTTTTTGTCGCTCCAGATAACTGTCAGAGTATTGAGTTTCCTGATTTAACTTTTTTTTTCAAAATCCAACCAGGTACTGAAGATCTATGAATGTTATTGTAAAACAAACAAAAAACTTAAAAGTGCTCTGGTGTAAACTTCCCAAAATGGCGCTACAGCCCTTTTGCCTTTCCGTCTGCGAAATTCACTTAAAAAAAAAAAATCTCAATACTTGATTTAGATATTATTATTATTCAAAACATCCAGTGGTTACTTCGCCGTGTAAGAATACTGTTACCACTTTTTGCATTCAATGTTCAACAATAGCGCCAACTTGCTGCCTTCCGCAGATGTGTATAAATAAGCGAATTACCCCAGCGAACGACATTCACAGAGGAGATATACAATAACAATTATAATGGACTCGTGATTAATAGCTTTATTATTCAAGTCCCCTTCTTTGGGGAATCCTGGCGTCTTCGTCTACAGATATACACAACTAACTACTAGCTGAGCGTTCTAATTTATATATGTGCGTAAATGTGTACCCCAAATAATTTCACTGGATTTCTGTGTGTGCGTGTTTAGGGGAAATATTTCCTTACAAATAAATGTAGCTGTTTCCTGTTTTCGCTGTTTACACGAATGAACATTTAAAAAATACGCTTTTGTTGAAATAATATTAAATGCTTAAATTAATGAGATAATTGTAACATAATAAATAGAAACCTTTACATTTAATACTTTGAAAATTGGTAACTTTGAGTTAGTTCTGTATACTATCTGAAAAATGGTTCAAGTGCCGGATATTACATTAATATTTCTTAAAAAATAATTAACTTGGTATTCCTAAAGTAAAATCGTCTTAATAATCTTACCTACGAAGTAAAATTCTTAATTTAAATTAAATATATACATTTTTTAAATGCGAATACCGTTAAGTATTTCCAACTGTCTGTAGCCAGTGAGACTATGCTATCCCTAATTGAGGTATCTTGTGAGGATGAAGGTAGTGAGAAGGGGAAGGAGATGAGGAAGAGGAAGGCCGCAAATAAACAATATATTATTCTATATTCGTAAAAAGCATTAACTTTGTGAAAGCTGTTATTTTATAAAATAGAACACGCTTTTACTTTGTTTTTTAACCACTTTTATTTAATATTTTTGTCTACCGGTTTCGGAAGTACCCTTCCATCATCAGGACAATATTAAATTAATCTGAAAACAAAAATACTGAGATAAATATACATATTTAGGAGTTGGAAGGAGAAGAATATTGAGAGATTATGGGAATAACCGAGCGGTTTATTGGAAAAATATTTAGATAGACTATAAGATAAATTAATTTGATTGTTTAAAATATTACATTTATTGTTTAATGATTTACCTTCTAAGTTATCTAATTTTATCCCTTTATTGCAACGGTGAAGAATTTTAACCCCTGTATCCTTATTAAAAACATCTCGCAGTGTGAACATTCGAATAAGTGAACATCTAAGATGCTTAAAAAACAATAATTTTTTCGAGTTCGCCAATCACCTCATTACTACTAATCATGATTTTAATAGGGATACAGGGGTTAAAATTTTTCACCGTTGCAATAAAGGGATAAAATTAGATAACTTAGAAGCACTAGAAATTAGAAAACCACCAAACAATAAATGTAATATTTTAAACAATCAAATTAATTTATCTTATAGTCCTATCCTAAATATTTTTCCAATAAACCGCTCGGTTATTCCCATAATCTCCTCAATTACTCCTTCTCCTTCCAACTCCTAAATATGTGTATTTATCTCAGTATTTTGTATTTCAGATTAATTTAATATTGTCCTGATGATGGAAGGGTACTTCCGAAACCGGTAGACAAAATATTAAATAAAAAGTGGTTAAAAACAAAGTGTATGTGTTCTATTTATAAATATATTATTCAATGAAATGAAAAAATTACTTTGTATAAGACTACAGATTTTATTTTAATTTTAATGACCGACCGGTTTTGCTTAGCCTAAGCATCATCAGGGTACAAAATTTAACTAAACAGAAAATACAAAGTGTGCGTTTATATATAGACGCAGAGGGAGAAAACAATATAAAATAAGGTAAGAGAACAGTGACAAACAAAAAGAATAACATATAAATCATAACACATACAAATCTTACACAAAGTTGTTTTTTGATTTCATCAAATACGTCAAACCACAAAGTAATTGCTTTCTACGAAAATGTTAAAAAAAATAATTTATGTACATTATTTCATATTTATCAATTATTAAATAACAAATGTGTATTTAATAAAATTTATCTGCGCTCGCCGGGATTTGGATATGGACCTCAAAATATTTAGGTCAATGCAAGCATTTTCAGTAAAATTTAAAAAAGTCAACTTTTTCACGAGCTTGGAGCCTTTTATATCAGTTCTAATAGTCGTCTATCGCAAATAGAACTCGCCACACGAGAGGCTGAAGATTGAAAGATTTTACGGATACGGAAAGGTTAATTCCGTAACACTTCAGATTTGGATACCTTTTCCAGATTGATGCTTTCCATCGTAAGATAAAAAAAGGTACTAGACCACCAGTGGAAATACTGACCTCTGAAGAGATATCTTAAGTTCATATGTTTCAAACATTCGTCGCATTTGACCCTGTCATATTTGACATTGTCACAATTCAATGATTAGCCACATTTTGTTTAATTGGAATTTAATGATCCCCGCTGAGCGCCGATTGTCAATTCGTTTCAGATTTTGAACGCATTGTAATCAGCTGACAAGCACAACACCACGTCCATTAGGCTTTTAAGCTGATCACAGTTTGTTCAAAATCTTAAACGGGCCGAGTTTGTCACAATTCTACGATCAGCGCTTTTTCGTTTTCTTCACATTTAATTGTCTCAGTTAAACGTCGATCGTCGGTCCGTTTCGACTTTTTAACAAATTCTAATCAGCTGACAAGCATAAAAACATATTTTAAGGCTTTTAGGCTTGGATGATGCCAAATGCGAGGAATGTTTGAAACACCTCAAACATACTCGGGTTCTGAATTTCTTAAATAATAATCCTAATTAATGACGTTATATTGATCCACATTTTTAACACGGCCATGTATAGTTTTACGCCTCAAAGATATCGTTTCCACATCATTCAGTCTAATTACCAGTTTCGTGCCTGACTGCCATACATCAGGGTTGGTATAGGCACTCCATTATGGACTGCTAGATTCGTAAAAAGGTAAATTAATCAAAGATTTAAGTTATTTAGTATCGTCCTGGTGAAACACCACCATTCAGAACCAAAACGTTGCTTGAAATAACTTTAACCATGTTTGGTGACTAAATTTTAATAACCAGGTACTTCTCCACCTTCTTCTTTCCTATCTCCTTCCCCTCACCACTACACTAAGAGAGCTGAAGCGCCATTTTGGGAAGTTTACACAGAAGTACCTTAAAATTTTTTTTTGTTTTACAATAAAATTCACAAGTCTTCAGCATCTGATTGAACTTTAGGTAACTCAAAGCTCTCACTGAGTTAGGTTTCAAGAGTCAAGCCTTCTCCCAAATGGTGAATATATTTTAGACGGCTGAAGAGGGTCACAAAAGTCTTCAGAATCAAACGAGAGTCAGAGCTTTCGATGCAGAAAAAAATAACTGATCAAAACTGCATGTTTAACTCGTTTTTACCAAATTGTCGCTTAAGACTTCTTGCCTTTCCAGCGAGGATATACATATATTTAAAAAAAATGTTTTTAAGGTAAATGGGATTTTTTTTGTGAATGGATTCATAGTAGTGGAAGTGTCTTTTGTTTGTCGTTTTGTTTAGTTTCACCAATAGGAAGAGCCCATATCAAGGCGATGTCGATTCTTCACTCTCATCAGCGGGTGGAGGCGAACGGCGCGTCGCACGGCGGACGCCCCCTCCCCAGTCTACCTCCGCCGGTATCCGATTTTTCCATCTGCCTAACGCGTTTCAACGTGTATTGCTTTGAAAGCGACGGCTCTGTCGTGAATCGATACGGCTCCTTTCAAAGTTAAATTAAAGCTTTCAACCGCCGGAATGCCGTGGATGTGTAGATCCGACGCCGGGGCCTGAATGGTCCGAGTAAGCGGCGGATCAGTGGGAACGGGCTTTGCCGTCATTCGGGCTAAACCGACATACTTCTACTCAAAAGTGGGGGTTCGTTATTCAAACCCTGGGCGAGGTGTCTCTTCTAAGGTCGTTCACTCCATACATCCAGTATCTCTCCTCCTACGTGTGTCGTATGGTGAGAGGTGTAGGTGACAGGAGGGATAATCTGAAATTGGTGTCCAGATCGGGAATATCACGCACTTAACATTTCCGTGGCCGTGAGATCTTTCAATCGATTTGAAACAATTTTCGCTAACTTGTATGTTTCAATATCGCAAAAGAGTACTACTCCTAACCGTCTGGAACTAGTAGGTCTATGGCATCCCCGAGAGGGGTATTTTAGAGGCTAGACGTGAGGGAGGGGATGGAAATGCGAAGAAGAATGACCGGTCGGTAGCTGAGTGGACAAACGCGTCGGATTCCCACTCGGGCGTCGTGCGTTTAATTCCTCTGCTGGCTAAGTCATCCATCATTGCACAAGCAACATCTTCTGCTTCTTATGATGGCAGTCAGTGGCGACTCGTGACTTTGACATTGTATATGGTAAGTATATATAGTATTTGATTTATGTTATTGTAACCGAAAACGATTATTATTTTTTTTTTAGAATTTCAATTTTTTGTATGAAGTTTTTTCAGCAAACCGTGCAGTGCACCAGCAAAACTAAAAAAACCTCAAATCTTCAAACAAAAGATTTTTTTTTCAAAAAAATAAAAATATTTTTCGGCTACAAAAACATCCATAACGCCCTATTTTTTAATCTTAGCGCTCTAGCACTCAGGCAGTAGGAGTTTTTCAAATATTGTCAGGTTATTTGTAACCCGGGAATGTTTGTCTTTCTTTAAAAAAAAGAAGATTAAAAGTTTCTTGCTATTCAGATGTAGTTAATTAACATGGCTAAATCAATTTAAGGCAATGTTTCGGTTCTGAATAGTGGTCTTTCACAGGGGCGATACTCAGTGTATCTACCACTCCGCAGCGTGCCGCAAATACACAATACAACATTTTAATTTATTTGCGCAAGTCAGGATTCCAACCCGCTACCTCTGAATTCGTAGTCGAGCGTCTTAATCACTCGATCACGGAGGCCGTCACAATACGAGAAAGAAATTGTTGGAATACTTACGGCTATAATGGAGAACTTGTCTCTAAGCGGATTGGAATGTACACTTTGAAGAAATATACTTTCTACAATCTACTTTATTTTAGTACCTACCAGTTTAGAACACAATTCTTCTTCATTGTATATGTACTGCAAAACCAGTTGACTTTAAAGTGATGTATATAACATATTTAGTTTTTAATCATGTTTTCACCGCATAATCGTGCATTTAAATGTAATTTGAGCCGCAAATATTTATTTTTTTCCAACATATTAATATAAAAAAAACTAATGAAATGTGTAGTCACTTTTAGTAGGCCGGAGACTAATAGAAACCACGAGAATAAGACAAAGAAAAAATACAATTTTTCTAACTAATATTTGCACCATTCTATCAATGTTATAAGTAGTACGTATAGTAGTATGAAAATGCATCGGCTAAGTGATTTTATTAGATAGTTCCGCTGGCTTCTCTGACTTTTTCACGGAAAGATAAAAAAATCCGTGGAAAGCATTAGAGTTAAAATGAAAGATTATAATTTCAAGTCACAAGGGATATAGACTCACCTTTTAAAATCATCATACCCGAAGTAACGTCAATTTGCTTCACTGGAGTTTTACTCAGTCTAAGTACTATACTTAGTTTTACTATCGCTTATTCCTTTCTTTTCTATCCTAGGTTTTGATAGCACCGGTAACAATCATTACATATACCATAGTTGTAAAAGTAAATACGTTAGTTCTAAGTCACTAGTTATAAGTATTAGGCATAAGTTAATATTAACAAGTCTTAGGGGCTATTTCACCACCTCTCAATAAACTATTGAATAACTATTCATTGAATAACTCTAATCATCGGAATAACATGGCGTTAAACTGGCGAGCGTTTCACATTCGTTAGTTAGCTCCTAATTATGTTATCCCGTCTGCTGTCACGTCTGTCAATACAATTCCGTTAAAAAAACGTATAAAAAATTGACTCTGGCTCTGAAAACACGTCATCTATGTCTTTCCGGCATGTCCTGTTCGTTTATGATATTTGGATCTTCAACCACTTCCATAATTATAGTAAAAAGTCAACTTCAACAGAAAACTCGCCTACTAGACCCGCCAGCTGTCAAGTGTCAAAACAGTTCGCCGCCATTTTAAACCAGTAGATAGGTACTAACTACTGGGTAGCAGCAAATCATAGGTTTGAGCAGTGAATAGTTTAACAGACACTTTACGTGGTCGATAACGTTACGCAGTGGTGGTGAAACGGATAACATACGCTATCATATGGGTAGCTCTTATTGACAGCTTATTGAGAGGTGGTGAAATAGCCCCTTAGTTATTAGTCTAAATTCTAAGTCACTAGTCATAAGTTTTAGCTGTAAGTATATAGTTATAATTTATACGCCACTAGTTATGTCTAAATTTTAAGTGACTAATCAAAAGTTCTAGCTGTTAGTACATGGTTATAAATCACACGCCACTAGTTATGTCTAAATTTAAGTGACTAATCATAAGTTCTTGCTGTAAGTACATAGTTATAATTTATTTGCCACTAGTTATTAGTCTTAGTGATTAAGTTGTAGATGACGTTAATTATTGGAAATGGAATTAAATTGAAAGCGTTAATGTTTTTTTTTTTTTTTTAAATAATGGTCGTATCAATAATCAAAAATACAAATATGAAACAGAAAAGGTCAGAAAAAAAGACAATGAATCGGTTGTGACCATTGTCTTTTTATTTTCTGACTTTTTCTCTTTCATATTTGTGTTGTTGATTATTTATATTATTTAAATATTATGTTAATTGTGTTGTTTGCGCCTTTGAGGTGATATTTCTTTCACGAAAAGGGTGCTATAGAGATTAGTTAATTACTATTTTTTATACGAACGGCGGGCGCTAGGATAGAGCGTACAATCTTAAGTGCATTGCGGTCAAGTCGATTGCCAATTTGATTCCAAATCGCCGAGGAAGTCGTTCGGCCCGTATCGGAGAATACAAGCGAAATGATTTGAGCTGTTGGGTTAGCGGTTAGTCGATACTTGCTCGAGGTTAAAATGGCTTTGTCAGATCGGCGTATGATTTGAAGTAAATCGAAATGGATTAACCGGCCGAACACGTGATGTACTTGTACCCACTTGCATTCGAGGTTTGACCTGTTTTGTTTTAAACGCGGTTTCATGGTACAATATTTTTAAAGTGTGTAGAGTTCCTCACGATTTTTCAACAAAACACGTTGCAATAGCTGTAAATATCTTCATAATGTTCAGCAATGGCACTCCGATCGGGGTCAAATGACGTACGGGTTTGTAGGTTGTCATTTTTGAAAATCGATAAAATAAATGTACGGATAACCATGTACAATAAAAGTGTATTTCATTCAGTATAAACGTTGTTTGGTCGAGTTTTCCTGATGTAAAAATTGACTAAGTCGATAAAAGGTTTAGGGGTGACGAAATATTTTTCTGTGGTTTTAGGTCAATATTTTAAAAAAAAATTAGTTTGATTTGAGTATAATAACTTTTTTTTTATGTGAATTTATCATCAAACTTAAAAAAATCAGTAATTTTTTTCTTTCAATTTACAGGGAAAATATTTGGATGTTTAGAACTGTCCGTGAGAAAAATATACTCTTAAAAAGCTATATATATATACCGAAAATGTACTTTTTTCATAGTCCGTTCCCATCTGATGTAGAATAGATCTATTGGCACCATATTCCTAAAGAGTGCAACCTGCAATTAGGCCACTTTCTGGAACACTTTTTGCCGCGAATCTGTCCATGTATTAAACGCATATCATACTTTTCGTTTCTCACTGTAACATTACGTACAAGGTATCACAGCTTAAGGACTGTGTTTACAATATCCGTACCTTTGTATATTCTTGACGTGATTCTATATCAGTAACTCGATCTGTCCAGGGAATTCTCTACATGCGACGGTATACACAGAATTCAAAGGCTTCCCCTTACTTTCTGTTGCTTTTGTCGGGGTTCGCGATTTTACTCCGTACGGAGCATCGGTAAAATGTAGCATCTGATTATTCGTAAAAGGAGTCGGAGAGCGATATCTCTGCTGCATCTCCCTTTCCAACAACATCATCCTTTCCATCTGTGTGAAGATGCATTCTGACGTTTGCATTCGGATTGATTGGTTGTTTTCTTTGATTTTCACGTAAAATATCTAATGTATTTACCCTCTCAACATATAAACTGTAAAGATTAATATTTAGTAACTTTCACAAATAAAAAGAGTACCGATAGTACTAGTTTATTCCAAAAGTTATGTAGGGAAAGTGCGATGCAATACAATAAAGTGAAAAAAATAAATAAAAAATTGTCATAAAAAATAAACGACTAATTAGTACCTAAGTTTAAAAATATTTAATTTGTGAAGTACGAGTATATTTGAGTATCTCAGAGGATTATAAAATATTATTTTTTTGTAAAACGAACTGGAATATTGGAAGTTAACAACGTTGTGAAGCATTTTTTAAACTTATTTATTGCATGTTGGTGAGGTTGTTATTATTTTTTAGTATTTTCCGCCCGCCATGCTAGGGATGTCTATTTTTAAATTTAATTAAATTTAAATTTAAATTTTTATTATTCTTTAATTCATTAAAGTAAAATAGTGGTAGTGCTGTGCCTGTCTCGCTAGGAAATCCTGTGTTGAGAGTAGGCACAATCTCTATGTTATGGCGGACGATTTTTTTATAGAATTTCTTATAATTAATTATATAAATATTATAAATGTACAACAATTTGTAGTTGGTCATAACGACACACTTCAAAATAATTAGGTGTAACCCAGGAAAGATATACAACAATAGGTAAACACAAAAAAAACATACCAAATAATCAAAATAAAGGTATTTTTTGTGTTTGGTTGTACCAGTTTCGGCAAAACCGTGCATTCACCACGCCGGATATTAACAGTAATTGTTGAAAGGTCTTGACGTGTGTGACATGAATAAAGCGATCTATACTTATATGTAGCATCCCATTGTTAGAATTTGAATCAAAGCGACCACTTGTCACTTAGATCAATAGAGCCTCAACAACAAAACAGAGAGATAATCTACAGGTATGTATGATGCAATAATCAAAATTTATTTTAACATAAACTCTTTTATTTTAATTGAAAAGTTGATACTCAATTATGACAATAATAATAAATTCAGGTGTGCATTTATGATAACACAATTATATCACATACAAACTAAAACATATGTAATTGTTTATATAACAAGATTATCTTTTATCGTGTAAGTCACCAGATAAATGACTGACGTGACAATGATCACAAACGAATTCCAAATAACTTGTTTGTTATTTACGGCGAGCGATTAAACAATAAATATAGTTATTTTAAAGATGACATTCCGTTCTGAAAAATGGGGGGTTTGCCCGAGATTCACATTTGAATGAATTCTGATGAATATGTAGCAAAAATAGCAAATGTTTTCCAAGAATGCACTCGGAAAGTAAGTGGTTTACATTTTAGAATAATAAAAAGTATTATCCTTACTGTAAAACGCTTTCCGAAATTTCCAAATCGTTTAAGTAAAAAAATAAGCATTTGGAACAAGATTTTGTTTATTTAAGCAAGGAATTAGTTACTTCCCAAGATATTGCCCAGAAAACATTCGAGATTATAGTAATAGATATGTTTATCAGAAATAACTCAAATGAACACCTCGGGTAGAACACCATTCTTAGTTTGCTACAGTAAACTCGACCGTATTCCCTCCCTATACGCCCTGCGGAAAACATTTATTTTTTCCTTCCGCCTTTTTGCCTTAGACCGTTTTCGATTCAGTCGCCACTTGACAGATAGAGATGCTTAACGTCAGCATGCATTTTAGTTCGTTTTGAAGAATGTTTAGTGAAATGTCATGTTTTTTTAACATTTTGACTTAAGAGAATATCTAAGATAGAACATGAACAAATACAAACGAATTTTATCTATTTCGAAGTCTTCTACAATTTTTTTGAGGAACGTCCCTCACCGATTAATTTCTTGGGTGGTGTATTCTCTTAAACGCTTTTATCGAATATCTTGCCTGGCTTAAAGAAAAACACCCCCGGTCCTTTTCGGGACAATACCTTGCAAATTAAGAAAAACAACACAATTAGGTTTTCTGGCAGTAAAAAGATTCCCAGAGAGAATTCCACGAGCCCGGATCTGCCCGATCATCGCCAAAAAAGTGAAATTGGAGAATAATACAAGCTTAATCATGAAATATCCGGATTAATGGATTATCGTTTCGTCGAATCCATTCGTAGGTATTATTCATAAATATTTCACTGGGCTCCTTTGTTAGAAGCTATCAGTCTTGTTTGATTAATGCAATGCGATGGGGCTATCGAAATGTGCGATAAATATTATTATCTCCTCGCGCAGTTCTCATACGTGACTTGTAATACGAATGCTTTAATTAGCAAAGATGGGGAAATTTCAATTTGCTGATTGAAGCTTGCTTTTGCTGAATATGTTATCGGAAATAAGTGTGTACTATTATATTTATCAGACAACTACTCAATATGTATGAATATTTACTGAGGAGGCCAGTGGGGCTACACTGTCACCTCGGGAGACACGAGCAGCTGTTAGGAGTGGAAACCATCAATAGCTGTAGAAAATTTTGAGAGGATGACAAAACTCAAATCCCTTATGGTCCAACGTCTCGCCTCGACGGCAAGAAGGCTCAGGTACCTAGAAAGACACCAGGAGACATAGCTGAATACCTAATGACAACTCTGGTGAACGTTATTAACCTCTGGAATGCTGGATTCTCGCGAGGGACAACTTCCGTCGTCCCTTTCTGACTGTAATTTCGTAATAGCTCTCTTGTATTTTACAAAATTATGTTTTTTTCAATAACTCTATCTTAGAAAATGTACTGGTGTTTTTTCAAATTGCTTGTATTGCTTTTGGGCATAAGAGTTTTTTTCTGGAATAGCTTCTGAGATTCGGAGACTTGGTTTTTTCTTCCTTATTTCACTAAAATAAGTTTGATTGAGAAATGTGAAGTTTTTTTGTAGTTTTATTTTATTTTTGTGTGGCTGAATACATTTTGTTCCAAATAAAAATTATATTACAAAAGGTTTTTTTTTGTAAATAAAAACAGTAATTTCACTTTAAAATCGATTATTCCAGCCGTACTGACATAAGCAAACTTAAAATATTTATTACTCGACTTGAGGCGAACTTAACGCAATGCAAAATATCTCTATGGACTAATTATTATGTTGACAAGCGATTATGGTTCATTTAAATATGCGCACAACAGGTTTTGAAGTATAAAACTTAAATGATGAATGCCTAGTGACTATGGGACACCCTGGCACACTACGGGTGTAAGGAACTGGGTTACTGTCAGAGGAATGCGATAAATATGGCTGATAGTGCATTGAACCTATGGTCTGTATCTTTACGAAAGCTGTGCATATATCATCAATAATAATAAATATAAAATTGTGTCCCATAAACACAACAGAAGAACAATTGTATAGGAGGATAGAATCAAATTATACCAAAAGTGATCGACTGCTATCTTTCACTAAAAACTATTGATGTCATCTCCGAAAAGGCTCTCGCTAAAACAATCACTAGATGTATACAAAGCCTTCAAATATTCAAATGAAACAAAAGCTTTTAAGAAATACCTCATTATGTGGTCATTAAAATATACAATAACCTACTACAAAACATAACATGCCACTTTCCTTTCCTTTGAGGTTATTATGTATTTCTAAGACATTTATGTTTCATACATTTTGGTCTGCGTATTATGTTCTATTTTTTGGTAAGTTAGCCTTAAGGGTCAGCATCCAAAAATATATATTTTTTGGCTTTATAGTACAAGCAAAAATACAAATTATTTATCTACCAATTATAGGTTTCAAGTTAATACAATTCTTTAACTGTAATCTTTTAAATTCTTTATGAAATGCATCCTAGAATTTTAGGTAAAACATTCAAAAAGCGTTTGCTGGTTTTTAAACTGCATCGTTTACCGAAATTTTAGAGTGTTTTTCATAGAATTTAAATGATTTCTGTTGAAAATTGTATTCACTGAAAACATCGAACATTTTAATATCTACACAGATAAATCATTTGTATTATTCCTTATATTAGAATGCTACAAAGTAGCGTTTAGCGTCATTCTTAAGTGCTGACTCTTAAGAGACACGTAGTTCTATTTTTGTAGAAATTAAATTTTGATCTCAACACAGCTTGACACGCTTAACTTTACAGGCGGCCAAATAAGAAACTAACGAACAAACGAACATTATATGAATCCATACCTTTTTTGTGTCCCAAAGTCTTCACTAATGACGCCACCGACTGAACAGTTAACAGTATCAAGCTGTATGAATTTGTGTTAATAACTTCAAAGATAAGCTCTTGGAACTTTTCATCATTTTTAATATTACACAGGAAAGAGCCAACTTTACATTCGTTTTACAAAATGAAATAAGAATTTAATTTAATAATTTGGTCAACATACGTGTTTTTAAACCATTTTTTTAAAACAAAAGTTAAAAAAATACGTTCACCATTTATTTGGAAGACTCGTGTGTGCACAGATTTAATGGTAAGATAATTAAAACGCATGGAGGCAATAAACATAACAACACGCGACTGAAAATGATTAAATTAAACGAACTATAATAACGATTAATCAAAATAACTGTAAATTCTAATAGTTGTGCAGTTATAACGCGTGCTTAAGGGAAGAGGTGGTCAAACTTTTGGAAATCCAAAACTGAAAAAAACAGCATAATATAAAATTAGACAAATTAGAGCACAAATTGTTGGTATGCACTTTAAAATTTCGCTCCAACCAAAACCTTTGACTAATATTCTATTTTATATTTAATCATTTTTTTTACTGTTCTTAAGAGTCAACACTCAAGATTGACGCTAAACGTTATTTCTAGCATTCCAATACAAGCAATTCTACAAATTATGTATCTATAATTGTTTTATGGGTAGTGAGAAAAATGTCTGAGGTTTCCAGTGATTACAATTTTATAACTCTAATCCTTTAAATTCTATGAACATATCGATAAAAAGTGCAGTTTTGAAACAAGCAAAGGCATTTTTGAACGGCTTACCTAAAATTCTAATATGCATTTCATAAAGAATTTAAAAAGTTACTGTTTAAGAATTGTATTCACTGGAAACCTCAGAAATTTAACTACCCATATAGAACTAACTATACTCGTATAGCTTGTACTAGAAACCCAAGAAGTGTCCATTTTTGGGTAATGATCTTTAATCTAATAAAAAATACTCCGAATGAAGATTTAGGATAAATCGAGATTAACAACCATAAATAATTATTTAAAATTAACCTTACGTTTTATATAAAACCACTATGTCGTCGCCAATTAAGGTATGTTCTGAGACTGAAATAAGTGAGAAAAAGAAGGAGAAGAGAAAGGTTGAACATTGCCTGGCAATTCAGATCTGGTCACTAGACACGGCTATTGCCATTTTAAACAACGTTTCAATTCTTTAACCAGGGCGATGCTTAAGGTGTCTCTCCCACTTTGGAACGTACCGCAAATATTCTATATTTATTTAAAAATGTAAATATATTTGTGATCGCCGGGCTTTGAACTGGTGACCTCTGGATTCGTAGTCGTTTTAGTTATTAGTGTTTTATACGAATAGTTGGCACACCCCTGACCAAGAGGATTTGAATTATTAATATGTTTGATGTTTTATGTACGCAGAGAATTCGCTTATCTTAAAAACGTGTTTGAAATCGCCAAACACATGGAGTGTAAAACGTAAATTGTTTCATTTCGTAATTTACAATCGCGTAATTAGTAAGTATTTGCCCTTTGAATAGGAGGAAAAAATCATTAAAAGTGCCTACACGCCTGTTTATATTTAAGTTCCAATATATTATAATATTTGGTGGGTGTGTCGCCATAATACATAATTCATTTATTAACATAAACACTTCAATAGAAATAAAACTTACATTGGTTTTAAGTAACGACCTGCGTAGCCATGGAAAAACGTTTCAATGATTTTTTCTTCCAACTGCCGGATTTCATTAAATTGTGGTATATTAAATTTGGAGGATGTTTAGAGTCAGAAAAAACAGAGGGGGTAGAATTTTCTGTTAAAATGATCAGGTTACAGTTAGTACCGTACTGAAAATAATTCAACATATTATTATTTAAGTTTTCGTAGAAAGCAATCACTTTGTGGTTTGACACATTCAAAGAAATGAAAAATAAATTAATAAAAGCACTGGTGCTCATATTCTTCACAAAAATGATCATATAATTAGATTCAATAATTTAGTAGGACTAGAAATAAAAAAAAAACGCCATTAAAATTAATAGTCATATTCTTAATAATCAGGTAAATTTGTCCAGTGGTCCAATATTAGGTACATCTTTTGTAAACTGTCTCTTTTTCTCTGTTCCTTTGTGGTACAATTTAAATGCTATTCTATTGTTTTCTCATTGTTCTGTTATTTTATTTTTGGTTCTCCCTTTGGATGCTTATATAACCACACACTTTGTATTTTTATTTTTTTATTTTTTGTCGGTCATAAAAAATAAAATAATATCCGCAGTTTTATACAAATTTATTTTTTCATTTGTTCAATATTATTTATTGATGCGAAACATTAAAACGCTCTTTTGAATTTACTACACTCGTTGTTCTCTCCAAATATTGAACCCTTTATTTGTTGGCTTGAAGTCAGGGATCTTACTGCTCAATTTTATTAAATATGTTTGTTGCACAACAAAACTGCATTGTAGACATTTTGGTCGTATTTGTTCTTTGGTCTTAAACCTACCGACGTTAATGTCGTGTTTTCATAGCGAGTATTTACTTTCAACATAATATTTCCACATTGCTTTGAATAACTCCCTCGAGACCTCCGTTATTTGAAGTCATTCGTGAGGCGCACTCTAGTCGTAGGCAAAGCGCACTTCAGCGTGCAACTTGCGAGGCTTGTAATGATTGCACTCCTACTTTTTTTTATTATTAAATCCAGTTCAGAAAAACGCGTCATCTGGTTGAAGATTTCCGTGGCAGAAACTTGAGCTCTCTGGCTTTTAGTCAGTAAATAAATAAAATTAACGTTTTTTCACATTGAAAAACACAATAAAAAAGGCGACATAGCACTCTAAAAACGGGAGGTTTGTCTGAGGCTCACATATAAATTAATTCGGACGAATCTGAAGCAAAAATATCAATTATTAATAATTAAAATAATATCAATAATTTTCAACGTAAATATGAAACATAAAAAATAACGATTGTGACCGAGACAAAAAAATAAAATAAATAATAAGCATAAAAGCTTTAAAGTTAATTTTAATTTTAAAATATCAAATGTTGTCCGAGGGTGCACTCACGATGTGAGTAATTTATATTTTAGATTTGTTAAGACTGACCCTTACTATTCAAATTCTTACCATAATACGATTTTCAAAATTTCCAATTTGTTTTTCAGCAATAACATAAGGGGTTTTGACCAAATTTTAGTTTTCTTTGCCATGCATTAATTGGTTCCCGATATGTTCGTCCAAATAAATTCAAGATGAAAGTAATTGTTCATCAAAATTAATGAACGAAAATGAAATAATATTTTTGTATGAGACCACAGATTTTATTTCAATTTTTATGAGCGACCTGTTAAGCTTAGCGTAAGAATCATCAGGGTACAAAATTAAATTAAACAAAAAAAAACAAAATTTGCGATTATAAATACAAAAATGCAGAGAGAAAACACAATATAAAATAAAATAACAGAACAAACATAAGAATAACATTTTTAATTATAACAAAAGATCAGAGACAAAGTAAAGATTATTATTTCATTTTCATTAAATCATAGTGTAATCATTATAACCATAAAGTGATTGTTTTCTATAAAAATAATATAGAACTAATTGAAATGAACACCTTTCTAGTCTTGCTACAGTAAATTATACCCTATTCCCTTCCTATTAGCCTTGAGGCAAACATTATTTTTTCACCCCGCCTTTTTGCCTTAGACTGTTTTGATTCAGTCACCAATCGGGAGTTAGCGGTAGAGACTATCGCTAGCGTGAATTCTTAATTTATTTTGACGAACAATTAGTAAAATATTATTTTTTCAAACATTGGTACTTTACCTTTCTGTCAATAAAGGTTTACCATATTATATTTTCCGCAGTTTAATAGAATAGGGACGAATGTACACGAGTTTGATCGTGATTTGGTTTTTGGGAACGCCCCTCGCCAATTTATTTCTAGGTTGGTGTTTCCTCTAAACACATTGTAAGTCGGTATGTACATATTTACCACGTTATCGGCTGAAAATACGTCTTGGTTAGATACCAGATAGCAGAAAGTAGAGCAGCCAAATTCATCCCAACCTTCCTCACCCCTTTCTTCTTCCCTACTTCCCTTAGTTCCACTGGAACAGGGTAGTCTGGAAATACCTCACAATTATATCTAGTTAATATACATAGTTGAAGGCTCTTCTGATTAAATACTTTTATTATTTGTGCTGTGTGGGTAGGGATGTACAGAGCGAGACAGTTAAATAATTTCGTTAATTATTTATATTTCGTTTATTTTTAGGTACCTGATAAGGGATCGATGATTGAAAGTGCTTAACCTTGTGGCACTACCGCCCTTGAAATTTAAATCAGTTGAATCCGCATTGTTAAGCCTAGCTATTCCCACCATATGAGTAAAAATATAATTATTACTTCTCGTTGGTGTCTTTTTGTGGCCCGACGAAACCGAGGCGACTAATTAGTGCAGCCAAAACAAACTCTTTCTCTCATTCGGTACAGTTAAACAGTGAGAAGCGTAGACAGATGTTTATTATCTAAGTTAATATAAACGAGTATTAGAAGAATTAATTATTTAAACTGAAGTCCATTTGAAGATTCGGTTGGAAAAGTAGTCCCCCCCCCAGCGGAGTCGGCGCCTCATTAACCAGTAATTATTCATTAAGAAGGATAAAAGCCTTTATAAAATGCCTCCCTTCTTACTGTGATTAAACATGATTCACGTCTCAGATTCAGCTGCAGAATTAAGGAGCGGGCGATTAGCTTTCCCGAACACGCTAGTTAAAGAAAACATTTTCATAACAAACGTTAGGAAGAAAAATTGGCGCGCCGTAAGTAGGATTAGAAGAATGCAAACATTTCCTCCTGGCCGGCGGCAAACAAACCTCCCCAAGGCCCCTTCGGTACAAAACGAGGCAAACTGCATGGCAGCTGTTTGTTTAGCAGTGTACACAATATTTTAGCCGGCATTTGTCGAAAGGCATTTGTTTGCCGGAGTATTAAATTCATATAACTCGCGTCCTGGTACTTTCGAGCGCCCCACTCCGCCCGCGATAGGTACGTCCTTTTTTGCGAGATACGTCCATATTTTAGGATTATGGAGAGTAGCTTGTTACTACAACCCAGTGAGCCGAGTGGCGCCTGTGGAAACAACTTAACTAAATGTTTTCACACTTTTCTTGCTACGATGCCACTTTCGTTTAAGTGTTTTTATGCGGGAAGTGGGAATAGCGCGTAAGTTCGAGCAACTTTCCATGTTTCTGGTGCGGAATGTATGTTTTTAGTAACCGAATCGAGTGAAACACGTCGGAAATCGATTCTGGGGAAATTTAACTGTGAAATAACAACAATTATTTGCAGTAAAACCATTTTAATATTCCACGGTAAATACATCACCAGGCCACAGGCTGATTTCTATCACCGGGAAAGCAACAGAGTCAATATTTATTTACCCACAGGGAGGTCTGTGGAAGCAATGCAGAGCGGAACAAACATCCGTTCACAGTTGCTGTCGGCAGTATGAGGACGAGTTAATACGATAAATTAGAATCGTCTGTGGAAAAATATTAAAGAATCTTGCTTGGGCATAAATAGGTAAATTAAAAATTTGAATATTTGGTAACTTGTATGGCAGTCGATGTAGGGCTTTAATTATTGATTATATAGTATGATAAATATTAACGTTTCAATGAATTCAATAAAATTAAAAAAAAAAACCATCAGAAAATTACCATTTAAAATCCGCCGTAATCTTCTAACACACAAAGTTTTGAATAAATAATCAGAAACCTTGTTTCGAGTTTTATCTGCTGGAGGTTTATTGAGGTTGATGGGTGATATAATTGCGCACTTGAGGTGAAATATCACAAAACTGCGCCATATAAGTTCACTGTTATTATTATTATTATGACTCCTAGGCCCAAGGCAGGCAAATGAAATAATTTTTTTTAAGGAAAATATTACGGTACTTAAACATGCTCGATTCATTTCACGCGAAGTAAGATACAATTGAACTTACTTTGGGTACACAGATACGTCCACAACACACTTTTCTATCGGTTTATCTCTCAATTCTGAATTATATTAATTTCTCAATGTCAGCATACATCACAATCCGAATATAACGAAGTTGTGGCATACGTTCACAACACAAGACTAACTGGAAAGGTGGTCTTGTAAATCCCAGATTTTTAAATAAATACGGCCAAAAAACGTAAGAATACTTTTTTCCAAAAATGTTTAACATGTTACTAAATTGAAAAAAAATTGACATCTTATTTTCAGAAGGAGATGCATGCTGAAAAAATGGTAACGTGCGAATGAATTATTTATTTATAAATAAAACAAATAAACAATTATAACTTCTTGTATTATTCAATTTTATGTCGACTGGTTTCGGAAGCACCCTTCCATCATCAGGACAATATTAAAATTGTCCTGGTGATGGAAGAGTGCATCCGAAACCGGTCGACATAATATTGAATAATAAAAGTGGTTATAAACAAAGTTTACCTGTATTATAAAAAAATATTTATTTACTTTTATTTATAAATATGGCAAGCCACAAAGTAAATGCTTTTAAAAAATATGATTTTTTTAAAACACACATATTTGTTTATAATTTTATCTTTATCTTCGGTTATTTTTCTTTAATTGTAATATATGCACTAGAGATGGTTGACATTCTTGTCCCGGTTAAATGAAACCGGTTCCAAACCGGTCACTGGAACCGTCGATATTATTTCTCCGAGGAAATGGTTCCACAGTTCCAGTGATTCTCGTTCCCAGAATAACGTTAGCAACCCCCCCATGAAATAATAAAAAATATATAAAAGTGCTTTCTTGATAATATAAGATGGCTTAAAAATCTTCTTGTTGGAACCTTTCTGTCATCAGAAACCAGTTCCAAAAATAACTGGATACATAGCCGGTTCCTCGCCAGTCACTGGTAACTGGAACCGCAGTGACATCCAATTTCCGATATCAAACATCCCTATATGCACCTAACTAAAAAAAATATAGATTGCTTTATAAGAATTAAAAAAAAGTATTTGTACACTGCTCTCGTTCGTATTGTCACTGTAGTTTTTCATAAAAAAAATGTATTCTTTTTTTGTAAAAAAAAAACTTTTGCTCATTTTTTGCTGAGCATGTCTGTGATTAAAACAAATTTTTTTGAAAGGTATTTGTACTTTTGTAAAATATAATTATACAGATTGTTAAATGTTGACAACATCCTGTTGTAGCAGTGTAACGGGACTTTATTGTAATATATATGTCATTTTTCTAATAATAATTAAAATTAAAATAAATGTACTATGCATAATAAAAATCAAATGAAAAACTGCATCTGCGGGAAGCTAACTATATCACAAACGGTAGATATTTTACACATCTGAAAATTATTAACGCAAAGGAAAATCAATCACCCTAACTGATACAACACCATACTGAAAATTACGTATATTGTACGATGCTGTCAAATATATTCACATGTAAAATGATGTTCACAAATCCGATTAAATATTTTCGAGTTAAAAATATGCACTTTGAAAGGCGATCCGTGACACGGAGAGAATATTCGGGCGGGCTTACTCAGTCGACTTGTCTCGGCCGCTGACGGCGAGGGCGTTAGATGGTCGGGCCTGTATCTATTAAGGCTTTTTTCCGCATACGGTTAGTGGCAAAGGATCATTTATTATTTCGTCCGCTAGACAGTCTCGGGTTTGTTGTGAGAGGGGTTTTTCTGTCATTTTCCACTCGACCAGATCACACGCCCATTGTCCGCGCAATCGGCGGGAAGATGGATCACAAGTCAGCCCTGATTTTTCTACCGCCGTCCTTCTCCGGGAAACCGTCTTAAATTCCAACGTGATAAATGCGTCAGCGGATTTGCAAATAAGTGTGCACAAAAATAATCTTTATTTTTTGTTGCTACTTTTTTAAACAAATTTAAATACCAGCAGATATTCCAGCGCATTAAGGCTTTCGAAACTCCTCCTAATGCCCATTGTCACATGTACATATAAATAGTTTCAGAAAGTAAGACAATTATTCCCGGATTATGAGTAACCTGACAATATTTCAATTTCTCCTACTACCATATTGCTTGCACACTATTGGAGGACTTAGCCAGCTGAGGATTGAACCGGCTACGCTAGGGTGAGAACCCAATGATTTGGACCACTCGGCCAGTGCAAGGTCATAAATATCTGAAATAGGTAAATATATTACAAAAATACATTCCTCAGAAATGCAGTTCGAAACGCGTAATTTTTCTTGTAAATCGAAAAATTATTATTTTCAATGGTTTATTGGTTCGATGTACCTTTTGAGTATAAAAAAGAGAATCGAACTTGTATTAAATGAAATGCAATATAAAACTTAATGACATGAGAAAAGTACTTTGATAATATATTAATACATTGAAATAAGATTGTATATACATATAATAATTGTATTATTTCAATAATATTATTGATATTTTTATTTTCAGTATTGCGGAATGAATAAAGCCGGTAAATGAACCATTACACGATAAAGCTTTCGATGTAGCGAGGTCATGAATTCAACATGTTCTTTTATTTATTTTAATATAAACAAGGCGCTAAAATGTTTTTAAATAATTAAGTCAGAGTGAGTTTCCGGTAAGTCAAGGTGTGTTGTCAATGAACTTATTATGTTTATAAGCTTGTACCACAAAAGTTCAAAATATTATATTTACACTTTCAATAAGACCAAGCCACGATGCAGGTTTTTTTTTTATTCGGTGTTTTTGAGGACTTGGTGAACTTAAATTAATTCAGTCACGAATTCAGTTCTTCGAGCCAAGCCAGTTGGTAAAACTAGTTAAATAAATATTGAAATGTTTGAACATTGAATGTTAAACAATCACCTGGCAAATGCAATGAAAGTGAACACCTAGCACAAAATTACAAATTTTCAATGCACACTTTGAAAGAGTGTTAAAGTACGGAAAGCCATACTCGTGCGAATTGGAAAGAAATGTCATTTAAAAGAATACTCAATCGGCGTAGTGTTGATGAAGTCCCCGCTACGCCGGGATCAGGTCCACAATGCGGCCAGAAGGATTTCGGGACGTGCTGGCATAAAAAAAGAAATATTGTAATGTATAAAGTTTACCTTTGAAGACGCTTTGAGCGTTGAAAGCAATTCGCTCTCTAAAACACGTTTTATGTTTTTTCTCTTTTTGACCTCCTAGGTTTTACACGCTCCTCGCTAGGAATCTATACATTCTTTACCCCATTAATACAGCGAAGGAGTGAGAATGTAGGTTCAAGCGAAAGCCCTTTCTTCTTGAGAATCGTGCCAGTTTTTCCCTAATGTATCGAATGAAAAATGTTTTACGAGGGAAATATGAGAAAAATCTATCGGCGAGTACATCGGCTGTAAAAATGTTATGGAGGTGTTTTCGAAAGCAGTCATATACAAGGGCGGTCTCTTTAGAAATAAAAGGATTTTAAATAGGCCGTAAAGCTCTGGGAGCGTAGGAAAATGGCCTATTTCGATATTTATGTTCAGTCTAATTTCGGAAAGCTGCGAGTTTGGTTCAGATTACGAGTTTGTATTCGTACAAATACTATTCGAATAAAATGAATAAAAATGATGCAATGTTATTGCCTTCGATTAACTATAAAAGTATACGTTTGTGTAGGGACGATTTACTGCTGTCAAAGGAAGGCAAATAATGAACATAAATTCTTCTCGTTCCGTTGATGTCCTTAAATATAATATATTACGCTGTAGCTCAAATTTGCCATATTTATAAGTGATGCGACCAAGTTCAGAACGAAAAAGAGCACCAATGTACCATATTGTGCAATATTTCCAAGACAATTAAATGGTTTGTGTTGAAATCTTAGTGAAAAATTATTATGAATTATTAATAAATACCATTGCTTTGTTCACTTAATTTTTTGTTGTTGTTATTTTAAAACACCTGGTTTAATCTGCAAGAGATTGAAAGAGTGGTTTTAAATAATTGTGTTATTTTAAAATTAAAATTAAAATTTTTGAGTCGTCTTATTTGCCCTAAAGACGTAGACAAAACAATAGTATTTATTAATAGTTAAATTAAAAATCAGTCTATGACGCCCATTGTATTGGAGAGCGGCTTGTAATAATGCTCAGAAATTTGCGTGTTGTACGTTGTTGACTATTGTCACGCATTATAATTATTTAAGTTTGGAGAATTTCATCCCTGTGTTATTGTTGCAATCAACAAACAATAAATACACAATTATTACTACAAATTGATGTAGTATTCTTCATCATCATTAGTCAGAATAGGTCCCTAAAATGAAAAAAATAACTTAATAAAATACCACAGATTTAATTTTAATTTTTGTGACTGACCGGTTTCGCTTAGCTCAAGCATCACCAGAGTACAAAATTAAACTAAACAAAAAATAAGAAGTGTGTGTATTCATGCAGAGGGAGAACACAATGTAAAATAATATAAGAGAAAAGCGAAAAAAAAACATTTAAATTATTAACACAGGAACAGAGAGAAAGAGACATATAATATAAATTAAAATGAGAAGGTGATAATAAAATAAATTTATTTATCAAAGAGCTTAAAAGGTGATTATTAAAATAAGTTACGCATCAAAAGGGAATGGTACTTAAGAAGATAAATGAACTTAATATGGGAATGTATTTATTGAAAAAAGATCCCTCCACTCCGCGCCGCCGGGTGGCAATGTTGTCGATTCGTCGTGGCTCTTTTCCTTCGATACAAACTGAAATTTCAATTCAGATAATCCATCTCATTCTTCTCCCGCGCCTTCGCCCCCTTCGCGAGGCGCCTCACGTCGCCTTTTTGGGCATCCACCCTTTCGCGGCTTCGGCCCGATCAAAGCAAAGATTTCCTCATAAATATCTACCAGATACACTGAAGTGAAAATTTTAACACAAAAAACTTTAAAATTCACACAGAAGCATTGCTTGCTTGCATCGTACTCATTATCTGGTCATTGCTGCTGGGGTGTAGAAAAATTATATTTTTTTGTCCTTTTACTTTCTTCTGTTTTGATTCATTTTGAAATTATATATGTTTTAAAGTTTGTCGAATGTACATTTTTTGGATATTATATATCAATGTTATTCGACTTCAGAAAAGAAAAAAAAGTTTTTTTCTTTGTACAATAAATAGACACCGTAAAACATTTAGAATGACGTATATTAGTATGAATATTATTTGAATTTTTATGAAACATAATAGTTAAAATAATATTCGTGGTTTTTTACAGAGTTATGTTTTAATTTCTTTGAATATGTCGAACCACACAGTGATTGCTTTCTACGAAAAAATATATATTAATTTAATAATATCATCGTCGGAAAGGCGAAAGGTCTGAAGCGCCATTTCCGAAGTTTTCACCAGGGCACTTTAAAGTTATTTTGTTTTACAGTTATTAAGTTTTCAAAACCAGAAACAAAAGTTAATTCACTAAAGAATAAAAAGTCCCAGGCTTGTCTCGCTTGAGTCAAGCCTTCTCCCAAATGGTAAATATATTTTAGATGGCTCAAGGGCCACAAAAGTCTTCAGAATCAAACGAAAGCCAAATCATTCGATGCAGAAAAAAAACCTGCGTATTTAATTCATTTTTGACCAAAGTGTCGCTAAGCCTTTTTGCCTTTTCAGCGACTTTATATTATTGTAATACAATTAAGAATATTCAAATTTGAACCTCGTTTACACCTGTTGTCTTTCTATCTCTAAAAACAAAAACAAAAATAGGGAGATGAGAAAAGGCTTTTCTCACTAACGATTTGCAAGAAATAATTGTCGGAAGTGTATATATATTCACCGATACACACAATCTTAAGTGTGTGTTGTTGAGGTAAATTCTAATTGCGTGACCTATAATAGGCGAAAGTTTAAACATTACTGTTGATGCATGATTTACTACGAATTATAACAGCGCGTTTACTTTAAACAAAAAATAAATTGAGTTATTTTTATGTATATTATAGTTTATGGTAAGGTAATAAGAGTAGTAAAATATCTTCAAACGAGTTCAAAACAGGTCCTTTTAGAACATTTTCATAACTTAACTTTTGATTTATCGATTTTTCGTTTTATGTGCTAAGATAAAATTAGTTTAAAATGTTTTTTTAGTATCGAAAATGTTGTAATCTGGAACGTTATAGTTTGAAAGACTCATTTAAAAGAATATTACATTCACACATTGATCGCAGAGCTGAAAACCTCATTTTAAAAAAGAACGGAACTATTGTAGCAATTCGGATTTTCTGTGACTTAAGTATTTATTTTTTCGGTAAAAATCTTTTCAGAGCCCATAAAAGTATTTTTTTAAACAGAATATCGCACAAGAGTCTCAATTGTCCGTAGCCAGTGAGACTATAGTATCCCCGATTGGGGTACGTTTGAGGCTGAAAGGAGAAGAAGGAAAAAGGAAAGAGGAAAGTTGGAAAGTACCTAGCTATTCAGATCTGGTCATCAAACACAACTATAGTCATTTCAAGGAACCATTGTAATTTACACACATAGTGTTATACTCCCTGATGAAGCCACGATTGGGCGAAGCGAAACCTGGTCGGCATTGGTATTTTCAATTAATTTTTTTATTCATTTTAAAAACATTTAAAAATAAAATTTTATGGCGTTCTTAGAAAAATGTATATGGAGTGTACAAAAAACAGAGTACAATGCATATATACTAAGACAAGATTATATAACTAAACAAGATAGATAAATAGTAAATAGAAGTTAAAAAAGCAACAATAAAGCTTCTTGTTTAAAGACAGATTCGCTGACGCAAAAAATGTCGATATCCGAAGGGATTCGATTCAATAGCGAGAGTGTCCTCCCCACCGGCATGACCATTGGCAAGTTAGTCCTGCAGACCGGGAGATAAGAAAATCTATGCTGTCGATGACGGCGATAACCATCGGGAACATAAAAGTTAATGCCCTCCATGATAGCTAAGTTTTCGAAACATCCACGAATCAATTTGAAGAACTGGGTGACAATTAGTATAAATTAAAGTAGTGTAGAACTAGGTAATTGTTTCATTTTAAATTATAAATAATATTGAATGGTTAAGTACTTTTGATTCTTTGAGACCTACTTCATTGTTTCCACACATACGAAATATTTAATACTTGATAACCTTAGAAAATCATAAGCAATTTAAAAAAATAAATATTTTTCGTCCTTTTTATTTTCTTCTTTTTTCATTTATTCTGAAATTATTAATATGTATGAAGGTAAATATATCATATTTTATAGTTCATAGAATGTAGAATTAACGGATATTACATATATGTATGTATGATTATTTGTTCAATATTACAGTATAGAATGAACTTTAATTATATGCTTTTGTACTATCTGTAAAGACTTCATAGAGTGTATCTCTCCATCCTATAATACCGTAGAAAATGACATTTTGCCCGAGAAAAAAATATTTTCTGATTTTTTTTTAATATTGAATACTAAGTCGAAGAACAAACTAAGTCTGTAAAATAATATAAGTAAAAATATTTTATTTTTGAAATAGTTTTATTTTTCTCAGATTGCCAATTCAGACTTGTATGAATAAGAATTCCCCTGAATGAACAAATATAAAAATAAAATAAAACAAAATCAAAATACTAATTCATCTCAGACCGAGCATGACTGCCGAAGCGAGAGCTGTTAAAATATTAGCGGGTTTTGTGGCGTAAATAAGAATTGCGACGTAGCGGAAAAAAAGACAATACACAGAAAATCGCCAGGTACAAGAAAACGAAAAAAACTGACTTTTTCAAATCGCCATGGTTATGGCAACTTATCACCAAGTTCGTGTTAATTTGAGCTAACACTGGGTCTCAAATGGTTTTGTAAACTTTAACTATAGCTTTAATAGGTATTTATTAGTTTTGTAAAGCGCTCTAAATAACTAACTCACTAACTGTTACGTTGTTTCACTGCATAGGTAGATATATATGATGGACTACAAAACAGCTCCGTATATACCACACTGATTGCTTGATACAACATTTTAAATTAATATCCGTTTGTGAATGGACCAACATGCATAAGGCTTTGTAGATATTACAAAGATTACGTTATAAAACATAGTTGAGTATTAATATTAAGAAATAGTAACGTATCATGTACATGGGTATTTTTTTTAATTTCAAAAATAAATATATTTTTAAGCATTTTGTTATCTGATATTATTAATACGCTAAACCGTCTTTTGTAAATGATTCGTTCGATCGCCGCGTTGGGCGATAATGTCTGCAAAAGCATGTATCCTGATAAAATACACGGGAAAAATTACAAATTGTAATTTCCGCTCATACGTAAAAAAGTCTGAAATTTTATTCCGACTAACCTACTTCACGATGTACTCAATATTTGACGTGTGTGTCAAGACTAAATTAGTTTTATTTATTATTTAATTTTTAATTTTTTTTTTTTATTGGTGGGAACCCATTGCTTTGGATTGTTCGACCACCTAACAGTTCTCAAAAACCTTCATAAAAAAATAAAGAAATATCCGGGTTAAAATGTTTGTTCATTTTCATTAAAAATATGTTTGAGTGTAAAGTAGCCAGACTAAAGTACCAAACTGTCGTCTGAACGAACTGTTCCATTTGTGGACGGACCAATATAGCAATGAACGAGGCATTATTATTCCGCTGCGAGCCGCTTCCCCGCTTGTTTTCGCAACAAGATTTATGTGGGGGTGAAAGCATCAAACGCTGTATGTAAAAGCCCTGTCAAGGATTTCTTTTTATTTCCATATTTGTTGACAAACTGCTTGAATCGTCGCCTAGGTATTTACCCTGTACTCGGTACTACTCTTTTGCTTATTTCGTCCCAAATTTCGCGCTAACTTGGGAATAAATTTATTTTTGTTTGACTTGCCTCGCCTCCATTGGATTTTCATCGAGTGAATGTGCTGACATTACACATGAGCACACAACATATATTTTTTAAAATGTTTTTTTTTGTTGCTTAAAAAATCGTAAAACGTAAAAAAAATATGAACACAAAAAAATTATTAATTATTAAAAAAATGACAATAAAAAATAAAAAATGTTTATATTTTACTCCATTGTCAGAATAAATAAGAAATATAAATTCCTACCAATAACTTTGTTTTAATTTTTTAATATTAAAATTTTAATATATATTCGTATTTATATATATATATATGTACATTTTAAACTACATTTTTTAATACTATATATACTGTACTTATTTATAATATTATGTTTAAATAGCTGCATTTTTTCTGGTGCTCTATCCTATTAGAGGTTGACTATTATCATGGCAATCGTCAATTTGCAGGCTGCAGCCTGGAACTTTTCTGCGGAACTGCATTCGTACCAGTCAAGGTACTTTTGTAGAACTTTATAACACTTCAACTGGCTACCAGTTTGTATTTGCACCCAATGTGTAGTTTATAATAATTATTGTATTCAGATATAAACAATATTCAGTACATTACGGCCTCCGCAAAAATCCTCCACCACGAGTTCAAAGGTCGCGGGTTCAAATCCCAACGTGTGCTAATTAATTCATTAAAAATAATGCAAAAATATAAGCGGCACGTTCCAGATTGGGAGATACTCTTAGTATCGTCCTGGTGAAATGTTGCTTGAAATGGCTTTAGCCGTACTTAGTGACCAGATCTGAATAGATTTCCCAACCGTCATTTTTCACCTCATCACTTCGTTCAGCGTCACAGCATACCCTAATTGTGGATGCCATTGTCCGCCTGGCTTCAAACAGTTGGGACTCTTGTGTGGTATTATAAATATTTTGACCACTTTTAATGAAGCAAAATAAAAGTACCGGACAAAATATTCAAGTAAAACAAGCATTACATGCCAATATGATGTTTTTTATTTACAATATCTACGTAATATTTCGAATGGGTTCCGCAACATCAGCGGATACATTGGCTGTGCCAAGAATTTTGGCACGCTTCTGCCTTTCAGGACCCCTTCACATTTCTCGAACCGCTGATGTGAATAGAATGAACAATAATTTGAATAAATTATCGTTCAAACTTCTATCTCTGGATACAATTATTTGTACGCGAGTAAAAAATCCGCATGCGGCTCTGCGGCGGGCTAACAGTTTATATCTAAGGGAACAGCGCAATTCATTGTTTTTGTATAATTAATGAAACGAAAAGAAAATTGCAGTGAGTTTACAAGACGCCGTACGCGCAACGTTGTTTATCCCTTCTTAGGGAGAGATTTAGAGATAGGAAGCCTGAAATAAATTGCCAACTCCCCGTTTCCTAAAAACTCCTCGCGGAGGCTACGGAAGTGTGGGTGGGTACGCTCCGTGAAAGTACATGTTGCTTAATTTTTTAAGCAAATAAAATACTCTAAGTTAAAAAAACGATGTTTGTATAATATAATACAAAAACGTCTTTCACCAAATTTACTATAAATTTTAGTATACACTTTTTAATTAAAAAAAGCAACCATTAAATTAGAAAAAAAGGTTTTATAGTGTGTAGATAACGTACCTCAGCGGGCAACTCCGTTAAACACATTTTTTTACATAAGTTTTCAAACTAACTACCACACGCATGCACTTATTTTTCGCCTACATACACTTGGGAACGAATTTACCTCAAATCATCTTTTCCGTAAATTTTCCAAAACTGAAGAGACGCTTAAATGATATATTTGTTTGTCACTAATGTAGCAAAGACTATTTATAAATGAACTACCTATTATTCAAGATGTTCTTTGATTCTAATTTGATCTTAGATGTTTAAGTAACCACGGTTTTTCAGAATTCCCTAATCATATTATTGAAAAAGACCATACCTCCAATAAAAGCACCAGTGCTCATATTCTCCACAAAAATGGTCATGGAAACAGATTAAATAATTTAGAAGCACTAGAAATAAAGAGAGCCATCAAAATTAGTACTCATATTCTTTACAATCAGTTAAATTTGTTCAGTAGTACAATACTAGTTAAATTTCCCGTACACTTGTAATTTTTTTCATTATTTCTTAATCATCTTTTCTGTTGACGTTTCGCCTCTTTCAATTCATATTGTCTGTCTCTTTTTCTCTGTTCCCTTGTTATAATTTAAGTGTTATTCTAATGTTTTCTCATTGTTTTGTTATTTTATTTTGTATTTTGTTCCTCCTCTGTATGTATATATAACTTCACAATTTATATTTCTGTTTAGTTTGATTTTGTACCCTGATGATGCTTAGGCTAAGCGAAACCGCTCGGTCAAAAAACAAAATAATATCCGTGATCTTATACAAAGTTATTTTTTTTATTTCTTTAAATATGTCAAACCACAAAGTGATTGCTTTTAAAAAGAAAAGATTGGTGTAAAATTTAGTAGATGGGTAATACGAACTGAAGCTTTTAGCACAGTTCACCCTGAGAAAACAGCAACCGAACAGGTAAGACTATTAATGCCACCATTGAATAAATTACACTTTATACTACCACCAAATAAAAGCAGTGATAAATTGAACCCCAGCAATTAAAACTCACCGAGGATGGTTTTATCTGAGATTAAATGTGAACTAGAATAATCAGAATGGCCGCAACTATTGTGCAAGAGTTTGAAGTTCGATTAGAACTCAAATCGTTCCATATCCAATTCAGTAAACGCTTAAAACTTCCGACTATATTAAAACATCCCATCCACGGTCTGACATAACGTATAACACTTAACTGTCCCAACTTCCAACGGCTTCATTAAGGCCAAATTGGATGGTTTTAAACACCAACAATAATAGAGAATTGAAAGCCAGTAGGACTATAGCGTTCTTACCTTATTAAAACTTGCCTCGATCGAACTCGTTAAAGGGAAGAAATAATTCGGCATTACCTGCTACATTTTAATTTTCTACTAATATACATACAAAATAGATGCCAGTGATAAAAACGAAATTGAAAGAAGTTTGGATTAGCTTAGGAGAGAGGCTAGGGCCTTATGTCCAAAACATACCATACATAATTAAATTTCGTTCAGCGAATAATAATTTAAATTAACAGAATGTATAATAATGAACGTAATGAGCAAGATTAGGAAAGGAACGCATGGATGGTTTGGAGATGTAGAATGGATTAACGGAAAAAAGAGTTTCAGGAGAATATGTGACGCAAAAGTGAATGGTTGAATAAGTCGGGGACGTTCAAGGAAGATATGACAAAAGCGTGATGTTTTTTTTTTAAAGAAATACAAACATTCCCGGGTTACGAATAACCTGCAAATGTTCGCAAAATCTCCTACTGCCATCATATTAGACGGAAAATGTTGCTTGTGCAATGATGGAGGACTTATGGTAGCTAGCAGAGGAATTAAACTCACGACGCCCGGATGGGAATCCAATGCGTTAGACAACTAGTTATATTAATTTGTTTACGTTGAAGTCCCGGAACATGTTTTATAGTGAACCTGGGTAGGTGAACATCATAGTCGAACGCCAATAAATAAAATGTTTCTGATTAGGTACACAAATACTTAATTAATAAAACAAAAACTATCGTTATTGAATAATCGAAACCCTCTTGTGCCTGCACATGACACAATTCCACTTGAAACCAATACATTATTATTTGTTTTCATGGCTTGTGAATTTTGTAAAAGCAAGATTTTTTTTTTTGCCATCGTGGATATATGGTATATAATATGTTTATACTAGTTGTTGCCCAAAATCTCGGGACCTAACTTGACTTGTAGAAAAAAATGTAAGTTGCTTTAATCCACCAAATTCAAATTCAGAATAATTTCTACTCGAATACTTGACAGGTAGATAGGGATTGGAATTTTTTTTGATTTGATAATTTCAATTAACCTCATTACCAAATTTGAAAAGTGTACACTTTTGCTGACGTACTTACTCACAAAGAATGAATATTTATAGTTAATACAAGCTCAGCAAGTAGGTCCTTCCACATTATATAATACAAGGTGTATAGAAAAAAAGGCAGCAATCTTTTTCATCTTAAATTATTTCTTGAAAAGTTGATAAAGCGTTTTATACACTTTTATTTCAGAAAAATGTTGATTCTCGTACATTTAGAGATTATTGTTTCAAACTGTTCTTATTTCAATGTACACAAACATTTTGGTACGTAAAATTCTCTGTTTCTTCATAATAATCATTCAAAAGTTGACAATGCTACAGAACCGTTTTTTGTAGATTGCTGCTTTTGCTTCTAAGCCCCTCATATAATTCTGTACTTTTATCAGTGGCGGCTCGTGGCTTTTTAGTGTTCTAAAGTGCTAAGATTGAAAAAAACGCCATTATTGATTTTATTGTAGCCGAAAACGATTATTATTTTTTTTCAAAATTTCATTTTTTTGTGTGAAGATATTTAAAAAAAAAAACGGTGCAGTGCACCACCAAAACTGAAACATCTTGAAAAACTTTATACAAAAAAAAAAATTTAAAAAAAATAAAAATCATTTTTGGCCACAACAACATCAATAACGTCGTATTTTTCAATTTTAGCACTCTAGCATACTAATAAGTCACGAGCCACCTCTGACTTTTATACTCCATTGATATACATATACGCCATTATCATAAAACCAGAACTCGAGTAAATCTTCTATTTTTAGTGGACTTATTTGCTGCGGATAAAATAAAATCAGCACACATTTCTAGCTAAAAAACTTACTGATAATATATAAAACCTTAAGCCAGAATAAAAAAAAAACAAAAAACTATTTGGTGAACATGTTTCTATACATTTCCTTGAAATTTAATTACAACTTTCCGTATCTGCTAACTCCGTGTAATTCCACAATCTCGTCATGACCTAATTAGAATTAAATCTCTTTACTACAATCTCCTGGACCTTGCTGCAAAACAAGTGCTTTTTATTATTAATTGGCTGGCTAGACCTCTCTTGGCGGATACCTAAGAACGTTAGTGCTGGGCAGAATATCGTGGAATAATTAAATTTATTTTTACGAACTTTTACAAAACTTTAATATTACTGTTTTGAAATAAATTTGTTCTGTCATATTTGCAAACATCTCATATAATTCAAATGAACATATTACATAATATAGTATATATAATGACGTATTCCATAAGGAGCTCAGGAATAGCACGATGCAACAACTTACATAAATAAAAAAATATCATGACAAAAAAGAGAATTATTAAAATTAACACAGAAACGAAAAACGTATGATGTAGAAAATAAGAACATATTAAAAAATATATTTTATGAAGGAATTTTGATGGTCTTTTGTCTCTAGAGGGCCACTAAGATGGAATCCACCCAGGCAGCCATGTCGTTTATGATAGTGTTGTTGGATTGGCGTAGTCTGTGCCACAGAGGCTCCCCATGCGGTGGCGGAGAGGGGCTCTAGAAGAGTTCTCATCCCTCCAATCAAATTTCGGTAGCGCTGCATTTAGATTTTAGTTGGCAAAATCTTGACAATGGTGATATTTTATCGATGTTAACTTTTAGTTAAAGAGAATGTCAGTTTTTGAATGTGGTGATATTTTGTCAGTGGTCCAATTTGAGATTTTTTTTTGATCATATACATATTTTTTAGTGTAATAACTTTTGACCTTGGATATATTTGAACCATGACTATATTCGTTCAATAGTAACATTTTGACAATAACAAAGTTTTCAAGGTTGGGTGGTAGCATTTAAGCTTTTCAATATTGGCTTTACGACTTTTCCCATACATCCGAATCGTGAAATTTCTTCAGGCTTACATTGAATTGCTAGAAAATTGTGAGGATATTTTTTTTGTATATTAGTTCAAATATTTTATTTATTCTAAAAAAGCTAAGATATTCTGTACAAACTAGCGTTGGGAAAAACTTCAATGTTTTGTAAATGCTTCACAAATTGCTAGTTCTTTAGATCGAAGTACTTCTATTGAAGTACTTCTTTATAGGCTTCGAAGTTCAAATTCACAACTGAACTGTTGCAAATCGAAGTAATTCTTTGTAATCTAACTCCGTTGAAGAACTGGTTCAATGAAATAAATTGAATGAAGTTAGTGAAATGAATGAACGCTGAAATGAACTACCAACTTCAGTTGAAGTATTTGTTAAATGAACAATGAATAAAGTAGGAACTGCTGCCGAAAGAAGTAGTTCTTTCAAAGCGGTCACAACGCTAGTACAAACCTTTTATTAAACGGCGTATACTACTTAGTGTAGACGGGACGCGTTTGATATGTACATTCCACGGAGATCCACTCAGTGTGGTAGGCGGGAGGTCTGCTAATATCTGTAACGTCTTTTTTACGCCCTCTCGTTAAATAAAGCAATAAGCACGTAGGGCAGATAATAAAATGAGTACTTCTTCCTTGATCCCCAATTATTCTATTCGTTCTTTGGTTTATAGAACGACCGAGAGTCTGAATAATTTTTACGAGTTAAATCCAACTTTTGTGCCATCATCAGGGAGTTAAGCGGGCTAGAATAAAATCAGAATTCAAGTTGCCTCTTCAAAGATTAAGACTATTGCCTACTGTGAATTTGAGAGACTCTACAAATAATACTCGGCGTTTTATTCAAGGCAGATATCTTAATCTCCAGCTTTGTTATTAAATGTTTGTTTACGTTAAGATACCATCGTGCTGCTTCCCGATAGGGTACACGGGGTGGAAATACAAACAGTGAAGTTCCTGCGCTCTGCTTGTCGAACTTTTGACCTACCGTATCAGTTTCAGTTATTTTATTTGACTTTAATCGCCATGGCGGAATTTGCAGCTCAACGGATCGCCATAGTTTAGAAAATGTGTTATTTTTAGTACGTCTGAATAAATTGTTTTACTGCAGCTTTCCTTGAGAGTTTACATAACTTGGAATGATTAAAAATGGATGCTCTCAAAACAATCAAAATTACTCAGTTCTGTAGTATACCAACATATTAAAACCATAAATAAAATACTCTGCACTTTCCTACAGCGCTATTTTTGAGAGATATCAGCTCAAGGGTGATTTAAATAGGGTGATTTACATAGTGCTTGAAACTTTTAATAAGCTACCCCATTCTTAGATATTCATACATATAAATAGTAAGAACTATAACTTAATGAATAATTTGAGGATTAGGTTTTCAGAAAAGATGAATTTAGAGTCAAATTTTGATTCCTCTCGGTTTTTTATTTGCTTTTTCAGTCGGAGTTTATTGTAAGTTTTTGAACTTTATATTTCGAAAATGCAATTTATTAAAAAATCTCGCTTTGGCTAACTTACTTTCGGAAGCTTTGAACACGCCATTGACGCCCGTAACCTTAGTGAGTAAAGAGTAAAGCAAAGCTCATCTTATATTTTTCCGAGAAATTAAAAAAGGTTAACAATTAAATAACATGTTTTTCAATAAATTGACGAGAAAAATCACCCAAAAAAGTTTCGTGGTATTAGCGTTTAACAAGTAAAATTATCAATCATTTCGCGATCACTCATTTAGAAAACAAGTTGATAAAAAAACCGAGAAAAATCTAGCATTCAAAATAAATCCGTTTGGGTTACACAGCGTACACATGTATTTACTAATCTTGAGGGTGTTCTTTCCTTTATACACCCCGAGCCTATCTTTTTTGCGGTTTACGCCCCCTCCCCACCCCACCGCCCTGCGGAAATTCCCCTGGATAATATTTCTCGGAGATAAAGGCGGCCGGAGTGAGGCGCATTAAAAATAAAATAACCTACTTGTTTGAATGGGGCGCTCCGGGCTGCGATTGTGACGATTTGCTTGCGTAAACAAGTCTCCGGAATTTTGTCTCACGATTTTCAATATCTTTCTGTGACGAAACGTGGCCCGTTTTGAGAGAGCGTCTACGGGTCGCAACCATGCACGGCGGGAATGCACTACTGAATTATTACTGAATAAAATAATTCCTCATTATTTCTTTAACCTTTTATTATTTATTCTTTATGCTTACAGTGAAACAGATGCTAAAATTAAACTCATTAGTGTTAATACATAAAATAAAGAACAACTTGTTAACAAATTATATTTATTACAAAATTATCTACGATGTTGATATTCACAAACACAATACATATTCAAAGAAGTCAGATTGATTACCAGAAACGAATAATGTCAACACACAAAATAGCTTACTATATAAAGGGATGAAATCTTATAATGCGCTGCCAGAAACCATTAAAATTATGCCAATTAATAAATTCCAAATATCCTGTAAGAACTATTTTATATAAATGTTAAGCAAAATAATAAGTAGTATATAAGTTAAAATATTATTAAGTCACAAAGAAAGTCAAAAATAATAAGATATTTTGTAAACTTTGATGTACAAATAACTAATATAAAATAAATAAAACTAAAAAACTATTAATTGAAGCAGTATTTTCCGTACACTAGTTCATGAAAAGTGCAACTTATATATCTATATATATAATCTTATATTAATAATAGAAATAATATCAATAATTTATAAAATAATAATATTTAAGACACAATACAATTCAACACACACTCTATATAATACACGAACCAAAAATAAAGCACTACTCCAAACTTCTTTTGCAAATACTGCTTTTGGACAAAGATACTTTAAATACATAGCCTGCAAATTATACAATCTACTACCAACTACGACTAGACAAATAAAAACAATGACCAAATTTAAACATGAAATAAAACATTGGATTTATAAAATAGGTCGCTCTAATATTGCTAACTACTGTAAAACACCTACTTAGACGTGCATACTTCAATTTTCAATCTATCTTTATCTCTAGGCTTAAACAATCCTGTTTTTTTATTTTCTGTATTAACCTTTACCTAGATCATAAAACACCCAAAAACATTATAAATATACCTTATGCACAACTTCTATGCTATACTCCCAAACAATATCTATAAAATGTTACCTCCACGTATTAACTTTATTCTAATACTTATTAAATTTCATCTTTCTCTTCTTTTCCCTTTTATTTCTTTTTTCCTTTTATTACTTTTTATTAATGTGCACAACCTAAGCAATATCTATAAAATGCAACCTCCATGTAATAACTTTGTTCTAATTTTCATTTATCTTTCATTTCATTTCTTTTTCTTCTTTTTTCCTTTTTATTTATTTTATCTTTATTAATATTTACATTTAATATTTTATAATTTATGTATACTACGTCTGTCTGGACACAGGAATATTCTAGTGAAACAGACATAGACCAAACCCATGTATTTCTTTATATTTTAACAAGAATAAATGAATAAAATCTTCAACGTAAATATGGAATAGAAAACACAGCGGTCGCGACCAAGACTCGAACTCGAAGGAAGTAACGTTTCTGCCAATTGAGCCACCGAGACCTGACAAGAAACCGGCATTTTCAATCGATCTAAAATTATTAATATAATTTATTTAAATTTTTCTTCCTATTTGGCTGCCATCTTTGTATGGTATACAAAGTTCTACTTGAGAACATATCATATGCCTACTTGTTGTCTTGGATAAATCATCCACTTTTATTCACAGAATAAATAAAATAATAATCTTAACTACCAGGCAAAATATGGTTTATGTGAACATGTAGAAACTCTCAATTTATGAAATCTGGCGTAATGAAATTTGCTCATTTTTTGTTGTTTAGAATATCAAGGTCAGAACAATTATTTTAACATCGTAATACAATTTCCACCACGAGCTAAATACCTTTGAATTTTCACTTTGACTGAAAAAATAAGAGAGTAATAAATTAATAACTACAAAAAAATACATATATGTGCAATACTAGTAAATCTCGAGTGTTGCAGGGTAGTGATAAATTGAATAATGTTTTAACACGTCGATTTATGGCTTGGAAAAATAGAATACAAATGAACTTTTCAAGGTTGTGTGATTCAATTTTGAACGTGTTATTCTTTTGAAACTTTGATATACGAGCAGACTCTTAAGGAAAGACGCAATGTTAAAAGTGGGGAAAGCGATGTTAAAACATGAAAAATTAGGGTATTTGGCTAGACCATGATAACTAAAGAATATGTCACTCAAGACATTACAAAAATCCCAAGAGAGAAACGCTTTAACTTTAAAAATATGAGAGAAAAAAGGATAATGAAATTGAATAGTTCAAATAATTTTGAAACTTTGTGAATTTTGCGGTTTTTGCAACGCGGTTCACGCAATATTCGTAATTTTCTTGAGTGAAGGTTTGCATGAGACGATGTATGAATGTGAATTAAACGAAGAATATCCATCAAGATAGACAAGTGGAGCAGTTTTGTTTTTATATAGATAATCAATGAGGTCACTAGGATAATATTGGTTTAAACTCAAATTTGACCAATAGCGATAAATACAAGTGAAAATTTAACGTTTATTTAAGCTATGACAGAAAAATATTTTTTAATGAGTTAGGGTCTTATTTTTTGGTCAACCCTGTTTTGTAGATACCTTTAGAACAGCATTTTGAAAAAATAACGTTTAAGCGGGTTTTCGGTGGTAAAATAACTGTTGCAAAAACATGACCGGTCGGTATCTGAGTAGACAAACGGGTCGGATTCCCACCCGGGCGTCGTGCGTTCAATTCCTCTGTTGGCTAAGTCCTGCATCATTACACAAGCAACATCTTCTGCTTCTTATGATGGCGGTAGGAGTTTTTCAAATATTGTCAGGTTATTTGTAACCCGTAAATGTTTGTCTTTCTTGAAAAAAAAATGTTTAAAAGGTCATCTTTTTATTTTTATGGAATAGAGGATTGATGATTTTTTCTTTAAAATAATGTCATAAAAAGGTAGTTAAATCACAACCTCAATTTTTGAAACAGTGAAAGTGAGAAAACTTTTGAAAAAATTGAATAAGTTTTTTAAAAATATTTTCGTAGAAAGCAATAACTTTGTGGTTTGAAATATTCAATGAAAATTAAATAATAACTTTGTATAAGACCACAGATTTAATTTTAATTTTGTTGAAATACCGGTTTCGTTTAGCTTAAGCATCAACGGGGTACAAAATTAAACTAAACAAAAAATACAAAGTTTGCGGTTATGTGTATATTTACAGAGACAAAACACAATATAAAATAAAATAAGAGAACAGGGAGAAAACAATAGAATAACATTTGAATTATAACAAAAGAACAGAGAGATAGAGACAGATAATATGAAATGAAAGAGGCAAAACGTCAACTGAGAAGGAAAAAATCAAGTAAGTGAAACTGGTCGGTCATACAAATTAAAATAAAATCTGTGGTCTTACACAAAGTTATTATTTTATTTTCATTAAATTTAAAAAAAGCTATCAGACCACGACCTTTCCAAACAAAATTAATAACAGCTTACTCTTGATAACTCAGTCTTCCTTTAATTGCCTACCGAGTGTCTGAAACTCAGTTTATTTTGGATGCGCGGGAATCCATATGATTTTGACTTTTTGACTGGGGGTGAAAAAAATCCGAGAGATAAAATATTATTTGACGAAAAACAAGCGCCGGCGCTCGCTCGCCTCAAACGTTTCGCTGAGTCGAGCGATTGTTATCGGGATAGCGGCATACATCATGCAGGCATCGCGAACCATTCATTTCATTTTGCCTAAGGAAGGTTTTACGAGATGAAAAATTTGCCGACGTCACGGTTTAATCGATGCGAACAAAAATAAGTCGGCCATTGCGCGAACTAAAGCCAACCGATCCACCGCCGGGTTGTGATCTGCCGTGGTGTGGGTTATTCTCATAAAACTAATGTTACATATTTTTCTACCCCACACAAATAACACGGTTTATTAATTGTAATGTTTTTAATAAAAAAACCTATTATTTTGGACAGAATGAAAGCCTGTACACTAAACTGTATTCCGATCAGTTAGTTGGTCGTGCGGTTCAAAGCGTCGGGTTCCCACCCAGGCGTTGCCGGCGGAATCCTCTATTAGTTTAGTCCATCATGATCGCACGTTTTTCGAAACCTGAAAAAAAGTATTATTTGAAGATGTTGCTTTAGGAAAATGCGAAACCTTCAATAAGCGCTTTCTCAAAATACCCTGAGCAGATATAACATCGAATTCAAAAGTTTTCCGTAAAGTTACATATATATACTAGATAAAAAACTCTTATAACTTGCTAATATTCTGAGGAACGAAAAATACGAGATAATCTCATTAATAAGAATATAAGTATGTACTTTTTTGTTTTATTTTTTAATGTATCATGTCATATCATATAATGCTCTACCTGTCAACATAAATATACTGTACAAATTTTTAAATAAATAAATATATTTAATAAATAATCCGAAGAAATATTGGTGAAAGACGTAACAAGACGAGAGACAAGACTGGTGGGAGTGCAAAGTCGCTCTGGACTGCATTTTACAATAGTAAAGATTGCCATAATAATGGCCAACCTCCTATGGGAGAGAGCACTGAGAGGAAGAATTCAACGGTAATATAGTTTATGTTAAAGCAAGCTTAACTTTTAAAAGATTTCATCGCTTTTTTCTTGGAAAGCGTTTTTATTTGTTGAGTTATTATACAATTACAGACCTACAAAGTTGTCTGTTCAACTATTATTTGCGTTAACCTTAAAGTTCTAGATAAATTTTAACACGTCAAAGCTCACCCTTGGAGATATTTTGCTGCTTCGGACCACCATATTTTGTGCTCCATATTTAAGATAAATGTGTTCTTTTCACTAAATTTCTCGGAGGCAGAAAAACGGAAAAATAAGAAAAGTGGGGAGAAAAGGGGTGTTAGGATTTACCAGGGAGTTCTGATCATTTTATAACACAGTTTAATGCATTTCAAGCGACGCTTTGGTTCTGATTGGTCATCTTTCACCTAAGCGTTACTAAAGGTATCTTCAACATTTTATCAGTTGATTTTATTTGTAGATGTCCTTTTTTTAATGAAAATCATACAATTGTTTCATAATTTGGTCTTAAATTTTCCGTTTAGGCAGAGAACAACTCCACAAAAATCGGTCTTGTTAATTGTGTATTTTATCCACAGTCATACATCTTTACAATTTTAAAATTATGGTTTGCTTAAGTGCATGTGTGTTTTATTCACACAACGTAGAGTTGGTATATATTTTATGTAAATATTCCAGACTAACTCAGCGCAAATAAGATTTAAGCCTCGTGAGAGAAAATTCAGAGGTTCTTGAAATATTAAATCAAATTCCTCGTACGGTAAACCGCTATTCTCATGTTCCTTGTAATTCTTCCTGCATTTTCTGATATACCCTCTTGAGCGATCTGCTCTTCGATTTCTGGAACTAACAGTTCCAGAATAGTTTCACCTACTGACCCTGCATCGTGGGAAATTTTCACACGTTGTACCAAATACCTTTGCTGCGAATACATGGTTGGAAATAGAAATATCGACGGAACATCTCTCATACATCTCATGGCCAAATGACGTAAGATCGTTTGAAGATATTATGGGTCAACCGTCAAAAATACACCCTTTTTTACTTTCTAATACAAGCAATACTACAAATGATTTTTCTGTTAATTCGATGTGAGTAGTTAGGAAAATGTCTAAGGTTTCCAGTGAATACAATTTTTAAACAGTAATATTTCAAATTATTCATGAAATACTCACTGAAATTTTAGGTGAAACGTTAAAAATGCTTTTGCTGGTCTTAAACTGCATCTTTGACTGAAATTTTTGAACATTTTTCATAGAATGGTACACAAATAAAAAAACTATGCTGTAAACTGTGAAAATTATTATATTGGTAGAATGGTAATAGTAAAAATATATTTTTGAATTATGATGTAAGCTGCAAACTGTAAACTGCGCCTGCTCTCAACACGAGATTTCCTGACAAGACAGGGTCAGCACTATCACTATTATTTTATCACGAAGAAAATAATTATTTAAAAAAGATTGCGGTATTTTTTTTTTATCCAATGAAAACCTTGGAAAATTTCCTAGCTACCCATGGAAAAATTACACGTTGAAATATTACATTTGTAGATGAATCTATTTTTAAATTCTGAGATTTAACATCAATTATTAAATAACTAGGATCTTTTTATTTATTTATCAAGAGTGTTGTTGGTCGTAGATGCAATGTTGACATGCTGAAGGAGAATGGAAAATTATTTAAAATAAATAAATGTGAAGAATCACGACAATGTATAATGTAGGAGGGTATATTTTTGGTGACTGTATTAATTATTTCATTTTATAGCTTTCATCTATTCTTCCTTACTGTAGAGCATAAACCAGACCAAGCGTTGAATAACCCCTAATCGAGTTGTGTTTTAAAAGAACCCCAGCGGGAACCTTAAATGCATTATTTTAAGTGCCCTGACAACCAACTGTTTGTGCTGCCCAATTATCTGGTTGCGCTATAGCCAAACTCAATCCGCTTGTTTGTTTGATTTTTTCCCCTTGGCGTCCGTTCCGTTTCGCTACACTTCCAGCATTTTTCCACCCTGGTTGCCGCTACCTTTGAAACGAAATAAACTGCAAATAAAAACGTAAGCCCGCCGATGTTTTTGATTATTCTCCCTGACAACCTGTTCACTTGGGCATTAACACTAAGTGAAACAATACCACAATAAAATCGTTGTATTAAAGAAGTCACATTCAAAAACATCCCCAGTGATACAAGCAGTGATAGATTTTTTCCGGCGTTTGTTAAAAAAAAGCCATTCCTAAATTAAGTAATAATCTGATAAAACCTCAGTGTTTATGGATTAAAAGTTGTATTTAATATATTTGCACCTCGTTCTAGGGTGTAAGATACTCTCCATACTGCTCTGGTACACCATTCAGAATCGAAACGATTTTATCAACTATTATATTCACAATTCCCTTCTCCTTCGAACGCATTTCTTTAAGTCTCACAACATTCCCCAAAATGGGGAAGCCATTCCCATTCGTACAATTTATTTATTTAATACATATAAAAGTACTATTTACACTGAAATAAGGGCAAATAATTATTTGCTCATATGAAAAGTATGAATGAACAGTGATTGCAAATATTTGATGTCATAGACTTCTTGTTTCTACATTCCGTGCAGTTAAATACATCAGCCACTTGTGCGTACATCTTACCAACTCCATGTAATCTAGGTACAAGCGAGTATCTGAAAAACTCAGTTCTTATATTAGTGTTACCACTATGAAATAATTAGATACTCTGTAAACTTTGATGTTCAAGTAACTGATATAAATAAAATAAAACAAATAGAATTTCTGATCAAGTAGTCCTCGTTAGTAAATGAAAGGAAATGTTGAAATTGGTCAGTCCTTTTTTATCTCGAGTTTGGTTATTTTTACATTAGGCAATATAATTAATTTTAAGTTCGCTTAAAATGTCGTAAATCGATGTTTGTTTTGTAAATTAGTAGACTCGAGGTATTCGCAGCAACTGAACCGCAATTTCCCAATTACGTTGACTTTGCACTGGTTTGAGAAGCCACGTCTCCGCTGCATCTTTCGGTTCATTAATTAATTAGTTTCTTCCCATTTCTCCCCTTTAATCCCGAAGGAGCTGGCGTTTCACTGGCACACCAATCCGTCTCATTCGCATTCAACTGCCTCGCAACTATTTCCCGATACACACTTTCAGCAAATGTGTCACGTTGCACAGACTGAACATTATTGAAAGGCGCCAAATACCTCTACGTCTCTCGGTAATTTTGCTTTTACTCAACAAGTCATGAAATTTGAATATCAATATAAATTTTGAAACAGTAACAGTTCACAGAATCAAAAAGAAGAAAAGCAGAATCAGTAATATAAAACTGACTTCGAAGGATGTTTAGTAAATTGATTGTTCTAAAGACTACCTAACAGTATCCTAAATGTATACGTACGTAACTAACATTACTAGGAAAATTTGTGCGATTTAATCATATTACAAAAAAAACGATAGCATTTTCATTATGAACATTAAATGTTTTAAATATTTTATAAATATACACATTTTTAAATTAAATTCTGCTAGTTTTGGTACAATTTATTATTTAAAACCTAATAAAGTTACCGTTGTAAACAAAAATAATCATTAATTGTTTTTGCCAGCAACTGTCAGTCAAGTACTATACTCACTGAGTAATCGATGGCTACAATTTGGAGATTTTCCTTTTATGGATTGTAATGAAAATTAAAATAAAATAAATAATAAATCCTGTAGGTACCTCTCAAAAGAAATTTTCTATTAGGACGCAATAAAACCAAACCATTCACCCGGAGATTAACAGATTTTTTTCGTTTTTACACTTTTATTTTGAAAATAAATATTTGTTTCAATAAATATATTCAATAAACGTTTTGAGCTAAGCCGTAAAACAACAAATTTAAAAAAATTAGCCGGAAAAGCATCTTAAAGGAAAATCTCCTATAAGTACATATTAAAATCGAACAATGTTCACAGAGTAAACTAATAGAAAATATCGCATGTGCATACTTTTCGCTGAAAGTCGTTAAAAAAGAAAAAAAGTGTGCATGTATGTGAAATTTTATTTATATTTTGCAAATATGTTCGTTTTGTGTAGTACTCGTTACAAAGGTTTTGTGCAAAACCTTTTCTTGGAACGTACGTAACTAATATAGACTCTAAAATACAACGAAAAAGAGCAAACTGCATCCCCACTAGGGCTGCCCTTATTTGTGTGTCCCATCCAAGAGCCAGGCAGGAATGCGCATTCGAATTCCGGCCGATGAATTTATCCGTCTAAAATACGGGCGGATATCCACAGAGACAGTTCGCTGAAACGAAATATTTACTCTGTAGATGAGTGGGAGTACTTGTCGACATTTGGCTGAGCAATCGAAAGGCCAAGGGGTCATTTGCAGCAACAGTTTAACTGCTTTTCTAAAAGGGCTTTGCTTAAACCGGGGGAGTGAGATTTGTGTTTATAGTCCCGTTGATGATAGCTATTGTTGGGTATTGAATCATTTAGAAAATGCAGCCATGATGACAATATAATTATTTATATGTACGCATTATCCACTAGACTTTCACCATACAAAATCTTACAATAAAATAAATTGAAGATGTGTCGTTTGTACTTCTTATTATTCGTATGTTAGAGGGCAGTTAGTGGAGGTTATAATAAGATATGAGGTTATTCAGCCAGTCGATGGCATCAGGAACCATTTTATTTTGCACAGTTGTAGCTCCTGAAAACTACTGGAGTGGGCATTCTTCTATGATTCTGTACATTGAAAGAGGATATAATTATAAAAGAGAGATTTTTTAATAAATACGGTTGAAAACAGATTAAGAAGAAAAAACGTGAGTAAAATTGGCATGTTTATATCAGTTGTGTAAAAATAATTAAGAGAAAATAGATGAATTTATTAAATTGGACAATAAAAGTTTCGGTTTCAATAAAAAAAATTGTGCTTTAGAAGGATGAAGTAGGTATGTACTCCTGTATACCAATCGATAGGATAATAATTTATAAATATCCTGAACAAAAACAGTTCGGTAGGTAAGGTAAGTGGTGCCTCTGACTAGGTCAACCAGGTGATATGTTGTTCAAATTGTTTTGGAATTTCTACATTTTATTTGTGTCTATTGTTAAGGATTCACGTTTTGGAATTTGTGGGTGAGTAAAATAGTAAAATTTAAATAGTTAAAATATGAACCTCGTTATGAGACTATGGTTTAAACCTAACTAAGTCTATCTAAGTTCGAAGGTTTATTCGCCCACAAAATTTGAGTCTCATTCTTATACAAACTGGGTGTATAGTGCTTTTATTTGGTCACAGAAATTAGAATTTTTAGAATAATTATAAATAGATAACAATTTAAAAACATATTGACACATGTTCATCAAGTTGAAACTTTGTCATATTCGCTAGGTAAACAATCTTTTTTTGCGTCGGAAAGTTTAAATTTGCGTAAAAAATCGATTTCGCCGTTAATCCTCATTCAATCCAATTCTAATCTGGCAATTTATCTCGCGCAAAGCGCTGAATCTTCCCAAAATATTAACAGGTAAAATAAATTCAGAGATCAGCCGGTGATAAAAGTACGGGTCTCCCCCTGCGGCAGGTGGCGGGCCGGGGGTGGCGGCGAGGACGAGGAAGAGGGGCGGGGGGACACCCCCGGCGCAACACACTAGAGATTGTTAGGCCGAGGCGTGCCCAGAATAAACAAACAATCCGCATTTGGTAGTAAACGCGTCCCGCCATGTCCGGAATGCCTAAGTACGGCATAATAGACTAAAACATACAATGAATAAAACCCGGCTGATGCGGCTTGAAGTGCATGCCTCGGGTAGCGGGTGGAGGGGGAGGGGGTTCATCTGGCAGATTCTCCGCTCCCCCAATTGGGCAAATAAAGCAAAGCGAAATGACGGATTATCATTGTTCTTCTTGATAATCTCAGTGTCGTAAAGACAGAAATAAAACATAAACACTGACAACGTGTCGAAATAGGCAGACATGCTTTGCTTGACAAGATTCTCCTTAACACTACTCGTAGTCATTTTTGTGTTGATGTAAAAATAAATATTTTTGTAGAAAGCATTACATTTGAGGTTTGACATATTTAAAGAAATGAAAAAATAACTTTGTATAAGACCACGAAAATTATTTAAATTTTTTTCACCGACCGGTTTCGCATAGTCTGAGCATCATCAGAGCACAAAATTAAACTAAAAACTCTCTCGTATTTTTTTTGTAAGCTCATAAAATTTATTATTTTGCTTTAATCACCTTCTCAGTTGATGTTTTGTCTCTTTCAATTCATATCATCTGTCCCTTTCTTTCTGTTCCTTTGTTATAATTTAAATTTTATTCTATTGTTTTCTCATTCTTTTGTTTCTTTATAATTTCTTCTCCCTCTGTATGTATATATAACCGCACACTTGGTATTTTTTGTTTAGTTTAATTTTGTAACCTGATGATACTTAGGCTAAGCGAAACCGGTCGGTCATAGAAATTAATTAATATTCGTGGTATTATACAAAATTATTTTTTCACTTATTCAAAAATATTTTTTTTCTTTATTTGTCTTGACAAAAAATATACCAATGGTTTTTGCTATGCGTGAGACTCGGCAAAGTTCTCGTATCGAGGCAGGTGTATTGTTATTGAACACAGTCTAATCGAACGATGCTTTTAAATTATAGTAATTAGTAAAAGGTTTCAACTGAGATTCTATAATTATTTTTCGAAACCATTTATCTCATTTACAAAACGAATATTTCAAAAGACACACCTAAGTGATTTTTATTTTTTAGCTTAAGATACATCTATGAATATTTTACACATTTGATAAAACGGTCTCCTCAGCAAACTCAGTAAACAGTATGATAACAAAGAAAAACTATAAACTTTTTTTTTTGAAATTCGTACATTGCGCTTAGTTTACAAAAGGTGCCGAGGTATTTTATTATTTCAAATTTATCGGTAAGCTTCTGAATATTTTAAGATCCTTGGAGTGTGGAGTATCTGAATATTACCTACACTATTTTTTGTGCTTGCCAATCTAGTTTTAGGAAGTCTAAAATGTAGATATCCTTTCGTAGGGTGGGTGCTGACAATATATAAAACATTTTTCTGCGCACATTTTGGAAAATTGATCCTTCATAAAATTTTGTATGTTGTCATATTCTGATTCTGAATCTTTGCAGAAACTGTTTGATATATTCTCCTATCGTAACAAATATGGTAGATTGCAGTCTTGGAGCACAGACATCAGGTGTGAACGCTGTCATTGTTTTATCGATAATTCAATGGAAGATGCTCTGAGAAAATTTCGTTATTGGTCGCTTTGACAATATTGCACAACCAAGGTTGATATTTTTTATATGAGAACGGGTCGATTTTACGACTCGTTTTTGTGTTCACTGGCTCGGCTGTGAAATGATTTTCGGGCTTGAGTTTCCTCCGTCCTACAGCATAGGTCTCAAGTCCCAGGCTTACTCCTTAATTTCCTAAAAATATACCCTTTACACAGCATTCCCAAAGAAGACATTGGCCTTGAAAGAAATTATTTACCAATATGTGGAGTTACCATAAATATAATCAATCCATGAAAATAAATTTGATCCATCAAATGAGGAGACACCTATGTAATTAGTTTGTGAACATTCCGAACGGTTAAATTCTGCGGTCAGTCTAATAAATAGAATTAAATTTTAAACCACCAATTTGATTGAACAACACAAAGCACAAAGGGAGTAAAATATTCACTAAACATTTTATTTAGAATCGGCTTTGTTTGCACCTCACAAAATATTCATCGTTATTTTAATGAATTTTGCACAGCTTTTACTACGTTTGAGTTGAAATATTTCAAAACTAACCGTTCAATCGTGTTACAGCTACATTACTAGCTACGATATATTTTATATTGGGTACATCCATATTTTTCATTGAAGCGGATAAGTTCGATGGCTTTAAAAGTTTTTTTTTAACATTTAACGGTTCCATTTTGTTGTCAGTTTCAGCTCTTGTACAAATCGTGAATAAAAACATGACCGTTATACTTTTAAATTGGTCAAAATTTAATGAAATGAAAAAATAACTTTGTATAAGACCACGTATATTATTTAAATATTTATGACTGTCAGGTTTCGCTTAGCTTAAAAATCACCAGGGTACATAACTAAACTTATTAATTAAATTAATTTTATACCATGATGATTTTTAGACTAAACGAAACCGTTTGGTCATAAAAAAATAAAATATTCGTAGTCTTATTCAAAGTTATTTTTTCATTTCTTTAAATATGTCAATCCATAAAGTGATTGCTTTCTACGAGAAAAAAGTGATGAAATTTGTTCAAAAGGAGAAACGGGCCTTGTATGGATGTTTGACGGGATCTATTAAAACACTAAGAAAAAAAAAAGTTAATCATTGAATTGCGACGATGTCAAATGTGACAAAATTTTGAAACACCTCAACTTAATAATATTATAAGGATAATAAGAATATCTTCTAATCGGATTATACGAATTATTATGAATTGCTGTTCCTCAATTATCACCCTACTAATTATGGGTATCATTCTCTACTATCCAGAATATCGAGACTTGTTAATTCAAGTCTTGATCTTGAAATTTTTGGTGCCAGTCTAAATGATTTTTGCCATTCTTAACGACCCTAACAAAACTTTGGCTAGACCTTGGCTTTGATTTAAATGTTCTTTCTAATGTGCATTTTGTCCTATTTTTGTCATTGCTTCATTTAATATTATGTATGTGTTATTATTTTTTCCCATTTCGTGTTACGTATTTTTTTAAAATTGGACAACAGTCCGTTAGTTTATAAATAAATAAAATACGAGTGTTTTTCTTTACTGCACTGTACTGTTGTTATACTACACTATACACATTGTTACTTATGTCCCTTTTTATACATTATTTTCACTAATCTCGATTTTATGGTTAGGAACCGTGTTTTTGAAATATAAAAAAACTTTTTGATTGGGGTAAAAAAAAATGAAAAAGCTACATAGTTTCGGCCCCAAATCTGCATTAATTGCCTCCGTTTCGGTTCAATCAAATTTGCAATGAAAAGAATCATTCGAATCTGCCAAATTCCCATTGATTTTGTACCGGGAACTGACATTTCAATGCAGTGAAAGGCCCATCCATCGAAACAGAATACGCAGATGCGACCTCTAACATAATATATCGGGACAGTTGAATCGAAAAATATTATGTACGAGTAAGTAGTTCGCCAAAATGACCACCGTTTGACTGCTCGATTGTGATACTTTGTGAGTTCTCGTTAAAAGTAAAGATACCCATCTAGTATTTGTTTATTTATTTTATTGCACAAGGTTAGTCGGGGGAAGATGCCTAATGGAGGAAGACACTCAAGCTTACCTGATTATTTTCCACGTCATTAGATATCACTGTAATTACCTTTTTAGTGGTCGCCTGTTAGTAACCAAACGCATGTGCTATAAAATGGAGCTATTGAATGTATTTTAAAGAAAATATAGTGAAAAAACGGGGTACATACCCCTTTTTTGGGAGTCTATATTTTTTAACATAATTTCAATTGACTAGTATTTTTGGGAATATATTTTAATCATTACTTATTTAAGTTTCATTGCATAATGACATGCTGTGTTGACAAGATTTTCTTGATTTAAGTTATTTTGTGTATTTGTGGGATTTATTGATGAGTTTGGCATCTTCTATACCTATAAGATGCCATTTTTTTTAATAAATAGAGTAGTTGAGTGTCAATGAACGCTTGCTTTATCATTTTATATTATATTAGTCAAAATTTATTAGTTAAACAATACTATAAGAACTATTTAATTTTTACTTTATGCCGATTACAATAAGCCGAAGAGGTACATTTGAAGGTCACCAAGAGCCTTATAGACAGAAAATGGGCTTAAACTTGCTTTTCAAGATGTAAAAAATAAAGCCGAAAGTGTCAAGTATCAAAACGTCATAACATTCAACTTTGGACACTTTTGTGCCGTTTTAGAAATAATAACCTTTAAAAGGAGAGTTTAGGGCCGTAAGTTCTCTGGGGACTGAAAACGAAGAAAAATTAGTAACTTATTAACAATCCCTGGATAAATACATTACAATTAGATTAGTGAAATTAGAAAATTTGCATACTCATTTGCAGAAAACAATTATATTTCTCCCCGTTTCAACTCTCATAAGAAAACTGCTGAATACGATTGGTTTTAACTATTTATGAAAGGGCGCCCTAATCTTCGAATGCAAACTCGTCCAATAGCACGATCCACTGGAATGTGTCGTGAAGAATTAGATACATATTTTGACATTCTGCTTGACGCAATCACTAAAAATTACTTAATGACGTTTGTGCTAACAAAGGGAACCATTTTGACCTCTGGAAATCTCTTCGGGAGATATTTGTTACCTTTGCTTCATGTTTTAGTATGTCTTACTTTGTGTCATCTTTCCCCGACGAAATGGGGGAAGATGACATTATAAGTTTTTTTACCTACCCATATTGTTCTTCCTCTATTATTTTCTAAATTATTTTCACCTACTCTGGTGATAAAGTTTTTTTTTTAAACAGTATTTTTTACTTGGGGTTAGGACCATTAGTAGATCTCCAGTCACCGAGCAAAGTTAAAATTAGGCATCTTCCCCCGACTAACCTTACACCCAAGCGGGCTTTTTATGTATAAAGGTACATTTAATAGAAAAACAAATGAAAAGTAAGAATAGTAGTAAAATATAATATAATGGTGGTTTTCAGGAATTTCGCCAGGTTCAACAAATATATGAGAAAATTACTAGATTACTATGAATTCCGCATCAGAGTCCCAACTGCCCGAAGTGAACAAGACTATGTCATCTTCAATTGGCGTATGTTGTGACGTTGAAAGATGTGGGGAAGAAAGGGGATGAGAAAGAGGAAGGTGAAGAAGTGCGGGTATTTCAATCTGGTCACCAAACACTGCTAAAAAGGCATTTTAAGCAACGTTTTGATTTTAAAAGGTTTTTAACCAAGGTTATTCTGAAAGTATATACCACTCTGGAGAGTGCCGAAAATTTACTACATATCAATGCTTTCATAATATCAACTTTTGAACGTAATTCTACCGTTTTATTTATTGAGACCGGATCGGTTTCACTTTTGTAACGGGTATCAGACTAGTGCAAGAATGGTAGGTATTATTAAATCATTAAAATAGAATTCCACAATGAACTACCAGTTCCAAAATTAGAAATAATAACAAATGTTTCATCTGGATTAAAAATGAAATTATACATTTTTATTACATCAAATTTACTTGCTCAATCTGAGAATATTGACCGCTCGACCACAGAGGCTTCCTTTTCAACTTTCCCGTGTCAGATTTAATGTGAACCGTCAAGGATCGGCACAACTGGAATGAACTGAGAAATACCTGAGTTCATGGCTATGTAAAGCACTGTAAAATGAATTGCAAACGAAATTCCTGCCTGATCATAATCTCTTGACATCTTAATTTTTTCTGAAAAAATAAAAGAACTGGAAAAAGCATATTTTTTTCAAGCAGAGCATTTAATAAAATATATTTTCTTTCCTCAATATTAAAAAAAGGTTTAAGGGTCAGCACTCAAAAATACACACTTTTTGGATTTCTAATACAAATAATACTACGAATGATTTATCTTTTAATTCTATACAGCTAGTTAGAAAAATGTTTACGGTTTCCAGTGAACACAAATCTTAAACGGTAAAATTATGAAATGCATAGTGGATTTGAAGGTAAAATGTTAAAAAATGCCTGGTTTTTAAACTGCAGCTTTTACCAACATTGTAATATATTTTTCATGGAATTTGAAAGTTTAAAGTTATAAAAAAATATTCACCGAAAACCTTAGACATTTCCTTAACTACCCGTATAGAATTAACAGATAAATCATTTGTAGCACTGGTTGTATTATAAAGCCAAAAAGTTATGTCTAGTGCCATTTTTGAGTGCTGAGGCTTAATCATTCATATCTGATATATATATAAGAGATATGGTTAAAACTAGGAAGCTTATAATTGGATTGCAAGCCTTGTATCCGTTTATATATTTGTATTAACAGGTACTACATTTAAAATACCATTAGATAAATATCTTGTTTTAAATTTTATTTAGTTTCAATATATGAATGGTTTTTTTAGTTATGTAATCTGGCGTTTCGACGTACAGTCAATTCTTGTACTTCGCATACTCTAAGAGTCAATTAAATGATGAAAAGTCCTCGGGCACCGGCCAATTTGACAGCAAAGTTTCAGAGTGGATTTATTTCAATTACAAAAAAACTTCCCTGCGAACTGTCAGGGATTAGCGGTTCGTGAATGGAATTCACTAATCAAAGGTAATATTTTTGTAAGTTGATTGATCTAGTGAATGTTCGTGTGATGTTCCCTAAAAATAAACAAAGGGAAAATTAAAATAAATTTTAGTGCTATACATTAAATGAAGAAAATAAGTTTTTTTGTTAATTTCAATTCCCGAGTGAATGAAGACATCATAAAATGTGAATTTGATAATTTCTGAAGATTATACAAGGAAAGATTGTATTCTAGTTTGAGTGAGTTTTCACAAATCTTTTAAAATACTTATTTCTATTTATGCAGTAAGTTATATAAAAGTAATTGTTACTATCCTCGATGTAAATAATTTATATTTTTAAGTTTTTGATCGATTTTAGAAATACTTGTGGTTTAACTATAATAATTTAATTTAATACACTTTTAATTTATTTTTCTCAGTAAGAAACCTCATTTAACAACCACTTACCTACGTAACGGATGTTACGGAAAACTCGAAGCATTTAAAAATAATACACGAATAAGAAAAGCTATATAACCTACAATTAGTACAATTACTAGAATAGAAAAAAGTTAATAGGAACATACGATGATTTACAAGCTTAAAAATAACATGCTCCTGAAACATCTGTCTCTATATATCTCCATAATATTATATATAATGTAAGTGTTCACAATTATCCTACGAAAAGTTGTCATGATTTTAGGCAAACAGCGTGTTTTAAAAAGGTGAATAAATTTTTAATAACCTTCCAAAAGCCCAAAAAGAAGTCTCAAGTCTTGGCACTTTTCCTAGGATTTGTGCTGAATATGTAAAGAAAAACAACCCATGATTTTTATACATACTAAGATATCAATTTTTGCCAACTTGTATTTATATATAAATATAAGTATATATTTATATATATATTTATATATATATATATATATATATATATATATATATATATATATATATATATATATATATATATATATATATATATATATATATATATATATATATATATATATATATAAATATATATATATATATATATACATATACACGTATCTATATGTGTATAATAACCTTATGTGCTTCGTTCTAGATCTCTTGGGAAATGTATTATTTTGTTAAAAGAAAATCGTTTGAATAAAAAAACGGTAATGGGAAACGGAATAAAGCTTATCTCATAATAAAAACCTGTTCCTTATTAAGCGACATTGTAAGGCTCATTTAGTTTCCTTCGTATGAATCCTGCTTACGATAAGAAATATCATAAAAGGTATATTGTATACGCACCGTGTGTATATTTGGTGTTGGTATTCTTAGAAAATATTCTTGAATCATTTTATTGCGTAACGTTAGATAAGCAAACGAAGTGCTGATGAAACTCGATTATCCCGGGGTTGGGCTCCTCGATTTCATTCCACGTCTTTTAATGTGGATACGTGATGGTCCGGAGTTATTCTTTTGGCCCACCTACCGCGACGAGGCGACGTGATCAAGGGGGAACAATGTGTGGTGTGATAAAGGAGGTACTGAAGATCAAACTAAGTGCTTCAGACAACTTCACCATAAAATTATACGAACGCCGCAATAATTATATTTAAAAAAAATTACATATTGTATTTGTGTAACTCGTATTAATTAAACTATATAGGTATACCTGGTTTGTTATTACGATCAATTCTTTACTGCTCATTAGTTCGCCCTCATCTAGAATATGCCAGTGTCATTTGGTCTCTATTCTATACTGTTTGTTCGTGCAAAATCGCTTAATACACGGAACTACATAGAGGAGATTATTCAAATGATGAAATTTAACAAACATTAAAAAAAATCTTCAATAGAAAAGTGTACAAGAGACTTTGATTTAATTTGCATTTTCAAAATTATAAATTGTATTATTGACTCACCTTATTTGTTGCAACTCGTCCAGTTTAATATTCCTTGTGTAGGCTCAGAAACAATGAATTGTTGTACCTCAATCATCACTCTACTAATTATAAGTATCATTCTCCACTGTCGACGGCCTCCATGGTCGAGTGGTAAGACGCTCGACTACGAATTTAAAGGTCGCGAGTTCGAACCCGGCGTGCGCCAATAACTTTTATTTAATGAATATGTGTCATAACACATTTAATTCATATGAAAATAATAAAAGTATATTTGCGGCACGTTCCAGAGTGGTAGATACTCTGTATCGCCCTGGTGAAAGACCACCATTTAGAATCGAAAAGTTGCTTGAAATGGCTTTGGCCGTGTTTGGTGACCAGATCTGAATAGCCAGGTACATCCCAACCTTCCTCTTCCCAATCTCCTTCTCCCTCCCCAGTACCTTCAGCCTCACAACATACCCTATTTGGGATGCCATAGTCTCACTGGCTCTAGACGGTTGGGAGCAGTTGAGACTCTTGTGCGGTATTCATATTAAAAAAAAAAAAAAACTGTCGAGACTTGTTAACTCAAGGCATGGTCTTGAATTTTTTGATACCGGTCTTAATGATTTTTGTGATTCTTTACGACCATACCAAAACTTGAATGTCCTTTCTAATACATATTCTGTACTTTTTTAAGCATTGCTTCATTAAAATATTATGTATGTGCTGTTCTTTCTCTGTTCTCTTTTTTCCCATTTCGTGTTGTGTATTTTTCGTAATAGGACAATAGTCCGTTAGTTTATAAATAAATATCTATTAATACACATGGTTTCAATTTGAAAATATTTTCAGTATATACTCGTACATAGATCAGTTTGAGTCATGAAACTAACTACTATTAAATGAAATAGTAATATTGATTGTACATCGTTTCAGAGAAAAATCCTAACCAATTTAACTGAAACATGCAGGAAAAAATAAATAGATAATAATAATTTTTAAATTATCCCACGTGGTTGTGTGGGGTGTGCAATATGCCATATTAAGTAAATGTAACAGTAGATAGGTACATAATATGATTTTGTAAGATTTCATAAACAAATAATTAAATATATAATAAAATAGTTTTAACATCGAAAAAAAAAAATCAACAAAATATAATTAAAATCATTATTGTAAATTGAATTATTATAAATTAAATCAAAATATGGATTCAATGTCTATTAAATTGACAGTAAAAACTGCGTAAAATAAAGTCATATTAAATGATATAAGACATAAAATGCAATGAAATGACCTATCACAAAATGAAATTCTTTGTATTTATCATTTATTGCCCTAAAGCCAGTGAAAATAAATGAAACTTTTCAGGACAAAATTTATTTCGCAGATATTTTAAAGTTAAGTTGAAATCAAAAAACATGTATTGCTAACTTATTGAGGGGAGAGTATATTTATGAACCTGTATAAACGATTGCAGTTTGTTTTCACGAGCAACCGATTGACCTTAAGAAGTCCCCAGAGCCCGGCATTACCGGAGGGTTTCCGCATTTTTCCATACATATCGTCACACCTGACCTTAGCATTCGCCAAATGTGAAACTCGGCGGCATTTATCCTACCCGGCAGCGACATCTAAAATCATAAATATGAAACGGAAGGCCTGAAATGTGTGGTACCCACGTCCTATATAATATATCAAACAATAACATATTTTTATACAAAGCGCGGAGCGACATTTCGGTTCTAATCGAAATTTCTTTATTTCGTAACCTACTACAGTTTGACATTTAAGCATGTCATTATAAAATACATCTAATTTATATTGCCCTGCATGCATACGTACGGCTACGTAGGCAGATGTGCCTTCGTATCGTTCTAATAGTCTACGGGTTTTATTACAAATTGCGAGGATACAAGCTAGATTCCTGTCAAAATGCGAGGATGTTGTGGTATAAATTTAAAATAAAATTTATTTATTTATATTTAATTAAAAACATTGATAAATTTATGCAATTATTAATTTGAAATAACAATGAGGGAGTGGATTTAGCATTTTATGGGGATCGATTATGTATTGAATAAAAAAATTATCTGTTCAGTGATCATTTCGATAAAAAGAGGTCAATGAATAAATTCAAAAATATAATACAACGGTAAAATATGTAGTTTACATAAAAAGCCTCAGAATAGGCCATTATACCAGTGCAGGTGAAATAATGGCACTGTGTAGAGAGGTGATGGATTTGGCCATTTAAATCTGGTATAATTACGTTAAGCTCTAAATTAAATAAACTTAAATAAAATAAGATTTAATTGGCATTGGCCTTTAACCAGGTTGATACGGAGAGTATCTCTCTTAAACCGTGGAACAAGGTTCAAACATACAACATATTTTTCTGTATGTAAAAATCCGATATTTAAATATTCCATGGCCCAGAGCCAAGAAGCCCACAACTCTGCCACAGAAGTCTCCATATAGCTACTGTGAAATGATACCTTTAGCTAAAGTGTTCTTGTAACGCTCTTCCTTACGGTGGGTAAATAACCGCGATGTAAATAGTTTTCTCAAATTTGTGTATTTTCTGTTTCATGAGATTTGAATGGATTCCCCGAAAGGTGTCCGAATGAATAATGCTACTGGGGATTTTAAAGTCGGCTGCACCCTATTGCGTACAAAGTATTGTTTATTTTCCATTATGTAACAATGCGATTCACAAGTCCATTTGGAATCAATAACGGTAAGATAAATAGCCCATCGCGGCATAATGGCCTCGCGTGCCTGGCGGAATATTTCAATAATGGAAAGGAATGGAAAAACAGACTTTTAATTGAGGGAAGACGTTCCTAAGATTGGAAGCTTCCAATTTCCCTCGGTCGCTTTTTTACCAGCACGAATTACACTTTCTGAAGGAGATAATTAATTTTAAATCTATCTGCCAGCTGTCCAAATTAAACGCTCTATGGCTCGATTGAACTGTCGATCAGCTTACATCGCTTTGCAGATTATTATTGAAGAGTAAACAGGTTCCTTATTTTTTGGTTCGAATTTTTTAATATCAAAATATTTTAGGACCACTTTTATGTTTCAAAAAATTTTACTGCGTCGATTCTGTTTGATTTACAAAACCAGTTACGGATCGATCACTTGTATTTTGTGGATTAAGCAAAATCCTTTATTTTGTGTTTTACACTACCTGACGTTTATAAATTTATTGAATGTTCAAAAACTAGTTTATGTGGCTGCAGTAGTAATGTTTTCTGGTGAAACTTTTTTTTTCTGATAATGCTGTATTCGTCCACTTGTTGCAGCTATATGTCCAAACCATTGGTTTGAGATATATTTGTAAGGCAAACCTTTATTGGGTCTATTAGCCTCACCTTTTATATTTTTTATTAGTAACTTCAGCATTTAGTCCTCAATTAATTATATTACCTGCATTCTCCCTCAAATCACAGTGACGTGCGGTCCATGGTAACTGAGTTTTTGTGCATAACATGGGTTTAGTACGGACTGAAATAACTTCATGTATTTGACAGCCAAAAAAGGTGTCAGCATCAGCGTTACGCAAAGTTACGTTACGTTTAGCAGAACTAAATATTAACATAAATATATATAAATATATTCAAATATATATGGATATATTAAAAATAAGATAAAATTTCCAAATGAAAATCATCTAGAAACAAACGAGAGGGATTTTCGTATTTCTCCCTGCTCTTTCCGTGTTATGCAGACATAGTTTTTTTCTGTTAACCGTGTAGTTCTTGAGGGTAATTAATTTATTTTAAAGATTTTTAAAACTAAAAATTAATACTGATAAAAAAATTGATGATTTTTATACGTAGAAAGAACTTTAAAACATTAATTGAATTGTAATTTTTTTTCCTACCAATTGTAATGACAAGGAAAGGATATTACCTACCGCACGCCATTATTGTATTAATGTCCTTATCAGCGTCCCTGTCTCTCCCAAACAAGCAAACGCACTCATACTCACTCTCTACAAAATCACTGTTGATAGCAAAGAATCTTATAATTTCTTCCACGAAGTCTGAATTTACTAACATGCGAAATTAAATTGCTTGTATTACGTATATGAACTTAGCCAATCTTAAATATATGGAAAATATACTCTATGTCATCCACATCCAACAGGTCACATACGAGAATGTTTTCAGATTCTTTTACACTTTCAAAAATTAAACTTTCTGTTCGGTTAAAATAAAACATTTAAACAGCCGCAATTACACAGCCTTACTTAACTGCTTTTTTTATACATTAAACCTGTGTGATATCATTTTTTCATATAAAAAATGGAGAAAAAATCTGTTTTATCAAAAATAAACATTTTTGGTGATATTATACACCCTTTCTTAACACTACTTGTTGAGATATTAAACCAACGTGATCGTGTTTGTAAAATCACCAAATGCAGATAAATATACGCAATGCGAAATTTTGATACCCCCACGGTCAATGCAGTTAGAACACTCTACAGGTACCCACTTAGGTCGAGTTGTTTAAATCTCAAAGATTAGCGCCATTGGGTTTTAAAAAAAAAAAAAATTATAAAAGGTTTAACGCCGATTATCAGTTCGGTTTAGTTTTTGAATACATTGTGATCAACTGAAACGCATAACGGTCATGTTGTTATTCTTATCGGCTGATCACAATTTGTTCAAAAACTGAAACGGGCCAAGGAATGACATTAAATGGAATTATTAAAATGTTGAATACACAAAATGGCGTCGATCGTCGAATTGTGAGGGCGTCAAATATAAAGAAAGTTTGAAACACTTCAACCTTAATTTCATCGACCTGGCTGTGTACTAATTTTCAAATAATAATAATAATCATTTTATAGGTAACCGCTTCTAAAAAGGTATGTTATTGAAATAATAAAAAATCTCAATGCAACGATATACCAGGAGGGATAGCTTTGTAAAACATTGTAGTCAGGATTGTTGATTTTTTCCTTACTCGGGCGTGGTTAGAGTTTTTATGAACACACCTTTTAACATCCATTCATAGCACATGTCGACTTAATGTTTTGTTTATTTGTATAATTACTTTTTCACAGTACTGTTATCAACAAAAATATAAGATACAATCTGAAAAACCGTTGAGTTATGTCACATAACAAAACGTAGTGGGTGGAGTCGCCGGAGACAAAAAAACATGCTTACAAATCTAAAAGTGGTACGATATTATGTGTTAACTTGTCTTGTCTCTTTCTCTCTCACGGTTTACGACGTGAAAACCCAGAGAAAGTGATTTATCGTAAATTTGTATAGGTTTGCCTAAAAATATTTAGCTCTCTCTTCATATATATTCTCACTCCAAGTAAAAAACTAATAACCCGCTGGTTTCTGAACTCGAACAATGATATTTCTCTGACAAGAGAGACAAAAAGATTACCGCCCTCCTCTAATACATTAGTTATGTACAACCATTCCCTAAACATTGCTTAGCAATAATCGAAAGCTTTCATAACAACGTTTCAACCTTCAGAACAATCCTCTCTTCTTTCAGGCATCAAACAGTACAAAATCAAATAATTCAGATAGTATTGCCACTCGACCGAACAGTTCCGAGTAAAAATTCGCAGCAAAAAGACTCGTTCACAGAATTCGTGATTCAGTTTAGCCGCAGGGAGCAATCGCAGAAGAATCGGAAAAATAATCTAGAGGATAGTCCGAAAATGATTCGCCATAAATCCAATCTGGAAGCGGTCGAACCTCTCGGACGGCGATGGAAATGTACGGGTCAGTGTTACGATGTCGAGGAAATGAAGTGTGGATCGAGCTCAACGGAATGCCATAAAACTGGTTAGATATAAATTGGTATTGTAATACCACTACTCGCTAAATCATTGTGTTATATCATTACTCGCTATTGATGTGAAGCGTGGAATACTTAACTTATTAAAATAAATTTAAAAATAACTATAAATAAAAATAACTTTTAAAAATAACTTTTTATGAGACCACGGATATTATTTTAATTTTTAAGTCCGACCGGATTCGCATCATCAGGGTACAAAAAAAAAGAAGTGTGCGGTTATATATACATAGAGAAGTTTCTTTGTTATAGTTTAAATGTTATCCTATTATTTTCTCATTGTTCTGTTATTTTATTTTATATTTTGTTCTGCCTCTGTATACGAGGCCTGTTTAAAACAAAAGGTGAATTTTGAATTTTCGCGAGCTGTGAACATTCGATTATCGATTTTTTTTTGTTATGTCGGTACACATATGTTTCTCATATGTTAGCATTATCAGCCATTTTGGATAAGTGGTTTGTTTTTGACAACTGGAAAGTTTAGTCACGATTTTGTATGTTCTTAGATTTTTTACTTTTGAAAAAAATGGATCAAAGAATATGTATTAAATTTTGCGTTAAAAATGGAATAAAGTGCTCCAACGCACTTAAAATGTTGACTGTGGCATTCGGCGAGTCTTTTTTGTCTCAAAAAAGTGTTTATAAGTGATACAAGCGCTTTACAGAAGGCCGATAAGATGTTAATGACGATGAGTATCCTGGGATTGTGGAAAAACAAATCAGGAATTTTATTCTTTGATCCATTTTTTTCAAAAGTAAAAAAATCGAAGAACACACAAAAACGTGACTAACCTTTCTAGTTGTCAAAAACAAACCACTAATCCAAAATGGCTGATAATGCTAACATATGATAAACATATGTGTACCAACATAACAAAAAAGAAATCGATAATCGAATGTACACAGCCCGCGAAAATTCAAAATTCACCTTTTCTTTTGAATAGGCAATGTATACTCGTATATACGAGTATAACCGCACACTTTGTATTTTTTGTTAAGTTTAATTTTGGATCCTGACGATGGTTAGACTAAGGGAAACCGGTCGGTAAAAAAAATTGAAATAATATCCGCGGTTACATACAAAGCAATTTTTTTCTTTTTTTAAATATGTTAAGTCACAAAGTGATTGCTTTCTACGAAAAAAAAAAACTTAAATTATTCTTGTCTTTTTTTATGTTAATGATTTGATGATAATTCACTCATGATTCGGATCATGTAATACAATGAAAATTTAGAAGAAGTAAATAGATAAATAAATAATATTGTATTAAAATTAAGTAATAAATGAAAAAAATTATAAGCATTTTACATTATTGAACAATACGCACGATTCAAATTATAAAATAATGTTTGGATTAAACATAAAAACTAAACTGTCACGCCGATTCCAAGAGAGGATAGACCGCCATGCGACTCTGTTTTGCCAAACGCTACTTGCTTCATTCACATTCATGCATCGTCTCATACAAACTCTTTTGTTATTCTCTCGACATGACCCGACTGTATTTATTTCACTTGATAGTGCCATGTCTATCTCAGGCGTCACTTTATTTCGTGTCATATATTCTCCTGGAACTCCTTTCTCAGTTCATCCGCTCCACAGGTCCAAACTGTCTAAGCGCATCTATTTTAATATTGCATTCTCAATATGCATATTAGTTATAAAGTTTTCATTTCTCGTGAATAAGATATCAGGAATCAAAAGTGGTAGATTTTATAAATGGCTTTTAAAAGTTAGTAGCCTCGGGTATTAAAGATCAAAACTATTAAAAAGGCAAGGCTGTATTATCCTGTTGTATCCGGAGTGCAGGCATATTTTTATTGCCGCAACGTAATGCACCGTAAACTTTTTGAAAACAGAATATTTTTATTACCGGCAAACTGAAGCATTCTGTCTTCACAATGATAAAGTTTTCCGTGAAACGAAAAACTCACAATAAAGCTCGCAAGTTCGTTTTAATCGCAGCTTTGGATATTGTCGTAGTTAATCTTAATCCAACAAGCTTATTTTTGTATGGCTTGGCAGGAGAGCTTTACCCCCGGATCTTTAGCTGATATTAATCTCCGTTCGGCGGAGAGAGAGAGCGAGAGAGTGGAAACTACTTAGAGCCGGCTGCAAATGAGAAAAAAGCGGCTTGTACTCTAACTGGTGAATTTCAATTGCTAGCTACTTCTACTCCTCTGGGCCTTTCAGGGATCCCCTTTCTTAATGCGCTCGTCGCTCGCTGCAGACGCGGACTGCGGCGGAGAGGTGCCGCTGATCGCAGCTCGATGCGATCTCACTTCTATTCTTCTACGAGCAGAGGGAAACGCAGACGATCAATTAGAAGGCAAAATTTCAAACATTTCTTGACTTAATGAAATGTTTTTTTTTTAGAAACCATTAATGCCGGCCTTCATGGTCGAGTGGTAAGACGCTCGACTACGAATCCAAATGTCACTGGTTCAAATCCAGCGTGCGTCAATAACTTTTATTTAATTAATATGTGGCATAACACATTTAATTCATATAAAATAATGTAAAATTTATTAGCAGAGTGGTATCGCCCTAGTGAAAGACAAGCATTCAGAATCGAAACGTTGCTTGAAATGACTTTAGCCGTGTTTTGTGATCAGATCTGAATACCCAGGTACTTTCTAACCTTTCTCTTCCCCTCCCCAATACCTCCAGCTTCACAAAATACCCCAATTGGGGATACCATAGTTTCACTGACTTTACACGGTTGGGAGCAGTTGGACTCTTGTGCAGTATTCACTATATAAAAATACTTTGGTGAATTGATTACTCAATCAGTAACTCTTTTTTTTCGTATCGCAAAAGTTTTTCAAATCAAAATACATACGAGTATTTAATTTATTCGTATAGTTTTGTAAGCTCTCCACTATGATATTCTAAATAAATTATTTTTAAAAAATTAAAAATTATTGTTATATTAAAATTAAATTCAAAGCTTTTAATTTTTATATTAATTATTGAAATAATATCAATAATCGATAGCGTAAATATGAAATATAAAAAATAATAACAGAGACTCGAACTCGGAACCTCTACTCTATCCGGAAGTAACGCTTCTGCCAATTTCGAGTTCGAGTCTCGGTAGCGACCGTTATTTTTTCTGTTTCATATTTATGTTGAAGATTATTGATATTATTTCAATAAATAATTTGGAAAAATTATTGTACAAAAATATATATTTTTTGCAAATTATCCATGTCTAAATTTACTGGCAAATCAAAAAAAATCTTGGAAGTATGTGCTGGTTTTGTGAAGTTGTAAATCCTTTTCTTTTAAGAAATTAAAATAAGTCTAGTTGTAGATAGTTTTAATTGCAGCCTAATAAAACTAAATATTTTTTTATTTCGATTTGCCTGTTGGAGTAAATTATTAGAATAAAAAGGCAGGTTTAAAATTCTAACATTTCTTAAGAATAAAGAAAGGTTGAAATATAAATTGTACGATAAATCGGTTGTCGTGAGTATTTTCTGATTAAATAAGCAGAATTGTAAACAAGTAAAAGTTATACTTTCGAAATTTCGCAATAGCTTTCCATGTGTCAACCATAAAATTTTGCGTCGAATGATACTTTTACCCACATAATAAACTACCTACCTACATCAACTTGAATCCAAAATATTTTACACTTTAATAAAGTTCATACGCGTCACATGTTCCTGGATATGACACTCCGATTCAAGCCACGTTAACTCCTGCGAACACGAAAGTCCAAGTCCAGCATAACCCGAAATTAAATTACCCTTCCCAAAAATACCGCTCTTCAAAGTACACACTTCCAACAGTGTCATAAGCTTTCATTTTCATGTGCGAAATAATTCTTTCCGTTTGAAATTCGAATCAATGAAACGATGAACATACCGACACGATTTCCGAATTCCTTTTAAAATACCAATATTATTTAACGAGTTTAAGGCACTGAGCTGTTATTATGTAGTAATTATTTTATGCATATAAACACACAATGCTTTTCAACCCGTCCAAACAATGAAAATCAATTATGAATGCCACCTCCATGGGACTCAAACTAATAAAGGAATAAATCCCTTTGGAATGAATATGAATTTTCCTATGTGTGCCGTACAACATCCCTCATTGGCTGCTTTATTCATTTAGTAGAGTTTAAATGGAATACACGGCAGACAATGCGGACGGATATTTTGATAAAGTCAATCAAAAATATAGGTGTGAAGTAAAGAGAAAATAAAACAGTTTTGTCGTGATGGGGTCTTGTGATTTTTCTCACATTTTTTCTTCATCCCCTTTCCTGGCGGTGTTAATATGGGGTGGTTCGAAGGGCGGCGATATGGGAGGCGGGGGAAGTGGAAAGGAGGGGGGGAGCAATATCACAGGGTGGGAGTGCTAGGTCAGCAACTCCATTCTTCCACTCACGGCAAACTTACGACTTCGATATGTGGACTTGAAGGAGTTTCCACCTCAACCGGCGGAACGTTTTATCTCGCACCATTAAGGCCTTTTAATGCTGGCGGATGCAATTTTATTCGCTTTAATTCAGCTGGGTATGTCTGTATTATATCAAGAAGTATTTTTGAAACCAAACTCAACGGCTTGGATAAATTATTCAACCACCCAAATAAAATAATTTCAGTTTCCCCGCTAAAGAATATTATATCTATTTTGAGTGCTTTTTATAAATGGGGGTTATAAAAGCAAAAACATTTTGTGGAATTTTCAACGTTAAATCGATTTTATAAAATAAACTCTTGTTAGATCACGGTCGAAGCAAAGTGGTTAGAAAGCGGTCTGTTCTAAACATGTAAATGTAATATTTCAATTTTTAAAATCATGTATTATTTCTGCATCACGAAGAAAGCGAACAGGTGAACCAATTGGGTAAAAGAATTTAGAGTTCGAATGTCATGTCAAATAAATAATGCCACCTGCCATGCATCCTGTACAGTGGGAGCGCATACTTCCATTGTATACACGGGCCAGGAAGAGAGGGTGCTCTTTGACAAACGGACAGATTTTTCATTAAGCATCCAGGGCTTATTGGAAAACAGTCCGAGTGGAATGACAGCGGACGGTCGGGCTGTCCTGGCCAGACCGGTTCACCTATTCATTGTTCCAAAAGAGAGGAAGATTGCGGACAGTCCATGAATAAGGTTACTTACAAATTCTGACCGTAGGAGGCTATAAAAAAGATATTGGTGCAAGGCGCTAGGGGAAGTGGTGCATTTGGGCTTCCAAAAAAGTGCCGCTTTAAGAATTCTTTTCTCCTTTATCGACGAGTCAGGAGTAGCCTTCCCTCGCCGCTCTGGCAACGTGCGGGTGTGGGTGTGCATGCGGAGTGGTGGGCTTGCCGAGGGGAGGACACGATCTATTCAAATATCCTGCTCACACACCGGTGGCGCCAATCCGATCACCGACAGATGGTACTTTCGAAAGCTTTGTAATGGAGCTCTGTTTCACGATTTTTTACCATACAAATAATAGATCGGTTTTTAGTTTGCGATTCCTTTGGCGAGTGTTTAATTTTGGCGTAGAGCACGCATGAGCGGGCGCAGAGAGAAAATAATTCATCGTGTTCCTGGAACAATTTTATTTGTTCAACCATAAAAACCGTATTATTAAAAATAATGTTTTATACGTTTTATACAACGGCAGCACAAAGCTTTTTTTCTATGAATGCTATGCATTCTTTAAATCCTTTTATAAAAACGTCTTACTTAGATCTAAAAAAAAACACACAATTAAATATTATTTCTACTAGTTTTATAGCCCGGCTTCACTAGAGATTTCAGAGAGAAGTTTTTCTTTGCGGGTTAAGGCAAGACATGTAAAAGTAAGTCATTCCTGTGTACGGAGTAATCATTCAAAATAAAAAAAGTCATTGTCTGTGTAACTGAATTCAATAAGATTTTTCCCATATTCCAATTTTTTTTTTAAAGAAACATACACCAATATGTGTTTATGACTCATAGATGGATGCTTTGAATATCCTCACACAACCATTAAAGTTTGCCCAAATTGATTTATCACTTTTACCAAAACCATAAAAAAATAATAAAAAAACACTCTCAGTATTATTCATTAAAATGAATTACTTTCTATGGTGTTTTTGGCAGTTATAACTTCAAATAAAAGTTGCGTTCTAGATGTGTGTACGCACCTAAAATAAAATAAAACTAACCACTAACACTCAGGTTTCTATGCAACCCATTTTATTTAATATTTGCTTTGGTTGGTTTTGACTTGTATAAATGATTTCATTTTACCATTAGCCTTGTCGGTTTGCTGTGAACAAGATATTTTATTATTCCCTTACGCTATCCAAACAAAACGCCTGTTCTTTCAATTAAACGTGTAATTTATTACTTATTTTTTATCCCCCTATCTATTAATAAAGGGTACTTTTTTCAGTTTTGTTTGCACATTCAGTGCGGCTCTCATCCACCCGAAGCCCGTGGTCCTCTTCAGATTGTCAGCCCATCTCATTTGTTGGCGATCTCTGCTCCTGCTTTCCCAGCCAAGGGCGCCATCATCCTCATTGTGATAACAGCGGTCATCTGTTAGTCGTGCCACATGTCCAGAATAGTTCGACTTGAAGTTAGAGATCGCAATAGTGATGTCGACTACTTTCATTTTACTCCTTATCCACTTCATACCTAGCACGGGTTTTTCCAAGGCTGTTTGTGTTGTTGTTATGTTTATCACAATGATTTTGGTTAGAGTTCATGTTAATATTGTTAAATGGCCGATATGTTTTCTGTGGAATGAAAACATAATATTTAATTTTTTTCAAAGAAAGACCCAGTTAATTTGCTCAGTCAAATCCAAAACTTTTGTATTTTTTTCTAACTCGTGTTGTTAGAATTTAAAAAAATTGTTTCAATATTAAATACAAAAAAAGTATATTTATCAAACACTGCCTGTTTTAAAAAAAAACAAGTTCATCGCTATTCCATTGCCTTTTCTCTCTTGCGATTCGCATCATATAGGGACGACATATAACGTAGTCACGATGAATCGGGTAGGTCGGCACGACTCTAGCGACCCATCAACTGTTGAGTTTTATCGCCGGGACATCAACTTTTAATCGTATGCACTTGCTCGATAATAAAAGTATAATATTTGTCGACGATTGTGCCGCCCCGTTTCGGGGCCATCAAACGCCGGCGGCAGCAAATAACGAAATTACTACGAGCTTTTTGTAATGTGGCGCATGGTAAAAAGGTTATTTCGGCCGGCGTCGTAAAAGAAAACCGTAGTTTTATTCACTCGTAAAGTACAGTCGGTATGCATTATACGATTATAGTTTATGACAATACAACTTACATTCCGCATAACGTGGACATACGGGGTATTAACACGCCGCCGCGCCGTGGACGTAAAGTGAATTGCTCGCCACTGCTGAATTGTTACGGCCTTCTAGTTTGTAATTGACTCTGTACTTTTAATTTACAAGCCGCTTAGATACAAATAAACTGATAACTGTTTTAGGTGTATATATTAATTTATTTATTTTTATACGCCCAAATAAGCTTTTTCATATTGATACACACTAAAGCGACACACGACACAGGTGTAAATAATTTCCTTACACGAACAACATGAATGAATTTGGAATGAATTAGTAAGCGAGAATATTTCATGGTGTTCCTTTGATTATGTTACATTAATATTGATTGAAGAGATATGATATTACAGCCGTGAAGATATCTACACGTAAATATATTATTTATAAGGATGAATACTATAATTTCTTTACATTTACAGCTACCTGGCTCCGATGTGATAACCAATATGTGATAACCAACTGTGCCCTGAAATGAACAAATGCGTTATGTAACCTTGCGGTGTTCCAATAAACATACTTTATTTTTATTTTATTATATGAATACCGTACAGAGGCCTCAACTGCCGGGAGCTAGTGAGACTATAACATTCCTAATAGCGGATGCTGTGTGTCTGAAGGGATCGGAGAGGGGATGGGGTAGAGGAAGTTAAGTAAGTACTCGGTTGTTCTGATCTGGCCACTCAACACGACTAAAGCCGTTTCTAGCAACGTTTCGATTCTTAATGGTGGTCTTTCACCAGTGCGATGCTGATAGTATCTACCGATCTGGAACGTGCTGCAAAAATACCGTGTTTTATTTTATGGTATTTAAAAGTGAAATAACTCTCACCGAATATATAAAATGGTGCTTGCGCTTGCCGGGATTCAAACCCGTAACCTCCGGAATCATAGCTTGTTAGGTTGAACTGTCTGGCCGCGGAAGTCGTCGGTCGTGGTGATATGTTGATGATGGTATGCTCAATAAACTAATTTCAAATCAGTTTTGCCCACATTCCTAAACATGCTATAATATCGTCGCTGGAAGGCAAAAGAGCTTAAGCGACACTTTGGTCAAAAATGAGTTGAATATGCGGTTTTGATCAGTTTTTTTTCTGCATCGAATGCCTCAACTCTCGTTTGATTCTGAAGACTTTTGTGGCTCTTCAGCCATCTAAAATATATATTAAGCATTCGAAAGAAGAATTTACTCAAACGACACAAGTTTGGAATTTTTTGAGCTTTTGTCACTTCAGGTAACTCAGTGAGAGTATCGAGTTTACTTTTTTTTTCAAAATCCAACCAGGCACTGAAGACAATACAACGCTTTATCAACCTTTTAAGAAATGATATGGGATAAAAAAGACTGCTGCCTGTGCTTTTTCCCCCTTACATATTATACAGTGAAAAATACTCTCTGTATCACCCTAGTAAAATACCAGTTAGAATCGACACGTGACTTGCAATGGCTTTAGCTATTACCTGGCTATTCAGGTACTTCCAAACCTTCCTCTTTCCGATTTCTTTTCCCTCCCCACTAATTTCAGCCTAACAACACACCTATATTGGGGTTGCCATCTCACTGGCTTTAGATGTTTGAGAGCAGTTAGAGCTCTTATGCGATGTTTAAATATTAATTAATTTCATTATATACGCCCTCGTGGGCTTTTAAATAACTGTGCAATAGATAATATAAAATAATAGTGACATAGAAATAACGCGGAGTAAATGATTAGCATACAAAAACAAAAATAAGTTACAAGGATTATTATAATGCAATAAATTAACATCTATTTTTGAAAGAGGTATGGTATTATAGCCTTCTTTAAACTAGATTCAGTGCAGTTAATTTTTTATTTATTTTTATAGTAAATACCGCACAGAAGAGTCCCAACTGCTCCCAACCGTCTAGAACCAGTGGGACTATGGCATCCCCAATGAGGGTATGTTATGAGGCTGAAGGTAGTGAGAAGGAGAAGAATATGCGAAGAGAAAGGTTGGGAAGTATATATCTACTAATGTTGCGAAGAAATTAGCCACTGCATGCAATCTAGGTACAAGCGAGTATCTAAATGTTAATACTGACTGTGATCTCAAAACCGTCACTAAACTCTATCAAACAACAGCAGTCAGATCCTACTTAACTGTATTAATCGTCACTCTTACTGTTTTATTTTTAAAGGTTCAATATCTGCTAGCATTTTGGATTCTTTAAAAGCCGTCCAAAGGTTCCATGTTCTGCCACAATGCTTTAAAGTCGGCGCGGCGGGCTGCGCACCGCGGTGGCATCTTTATGCGCCGTGCGACCAGATAGGATGGTACAATGCACAAGTTTTATGGGGCTGTGTGCAATAAGCCTTACCAGCATAAAATACGGATCTAAACTGATTTCCTTGCAAACTTCCCACATGCTTGATTTTGCGGGGTAAACCGTTCCCACTTTGTTTTTTGTTAGTAACGTGGTCAGTCTTTCGACTTCTATGGCTTCATAGTTGTTAAAAATCTATAATTAAGTACCTTTATAAGAAAACCTTTGTTTATAATCTTAATTGGGTGTACTTACATATGTAACTTACTAAAAAATCATGGTAAATATAGTTGAAATTGTCTAAATATGACTATGCCAATATGATTTGAATTCTGAACGTGTCAATTTTGTAATGATTCACAGTCGTGAATAGAGTGGTTTGGAATATATCCCACTACATTGAGTATATAGTTGTAGCTAATCTAGATATTGTCGCAGGAAGGCAAAAGAGCTTTAGCGACACTTTGGTCTAAGATGATTAAAAATGCAGTTATGATCAGCTCTTTTTTCTGAATCGAACGCTCTGATTCTCGTTTCATTTCGAAGACTTTTGTGGCCCTTCAGCCATCTAAAATATATTTACCATTTGGGAGAAGACTTGACTCAAGCGACACGAGTTTGGGAGTTTTTTTTGCAATTTGTCACTTCAAGCAACTCAGTGAGAGCATTGAGTTACCTTAGATATCTTTTTTTCCAAAATCCAACCCGGTACTGAAGACTAATGAATTTAATTGTAAAAACAAATGAAATCAAAGTGCTCTGGTGTAAACTTTCCAAAATGGCGCTTCAGCCCTTTTCCTTTCCGGAAACGATGTGTGAAGGTGGAGTATATGAAAATAAAAGCGCAAACATACTGTTTATTGAATATTTTTATTTTATTAATTTGTATTTAAATCATTTCAGACTAAAACAAACAACAACAATTTTCGTATTCATTTATAAATAACACCGGCTTGCAGGAGTACATTGCAAATGAAAATATTTAAAAAAACATATTTTTCAACATAACAAGTTTGTTTTCATACCCACAAACTTACCAAAAAAAAAAGTTGTTATATTTGTCTTCACCTTTCAAAGTTACTGTACTACCCCCCGGACAACTTGTATAATACACTTGTATTAAATTAAGTGACACATTTAGGACCATTCGTGCAGGTGTTTAATATAGCATTCATTAATTATAGCAAATCACTATAAAGCTGCTTTTAACGAACCTAATTGTTTTTCACACTTTTCAGTTCTCCAGTCAAAGGTTACAACATTTTACATAGGAGGTATTGTATTATAAATACCCGTATTTATAATACAATCACTTCTTTATAAATATTTTCAATCGTAAAGTTTTATTTTAATTGGAACTGTACGAAATTGGCTTCGTAAGAAGCAGCTGTTTGTAGAACTTGAAAAACATACAGTGAGAATTTCAATTGGAGTAGACCGGAACTAACAAAAACTGCTTTCAATACGGAAATTGATTTTACTTTTAACGTCTTTAGAAACCTAATACCTTTAACTAGTTTCGCCGTTCTAGAAACATAAGCTGCTTATCGAAAGGAAAGAACCGAAGGTTTAATCGTTCTTTATTGAAGTATATTTTTTAATCTTCACTTAATAAAGCGACGCCACAAGGAAACTACCAGTAGTAATTAAAGGTAGACGAATCGACTTGCTTTTTGAAATCGTTGATTATTTGTAGGTTTAATTTTAATATTTGAAATTATTCTTAACCTAGTTGCTGAGCTAAAGGAAATCTGATTTTACAATTTAATGACTTATACACTGGCGGGACAGTTGTACTTTAACCTCACAATATGAGACTCCTATACGACGAATTCAACATCTGGAAAACAAATACTCTGATTTTGTTGGTATATTTAGTTGGTCAATATAATTATACCTTAGCACAGTTTTTTCCATCTAGTAGAGCTAAATTAATTGTGAAAACTACGAGTATTTAAGTCTGGATGTACCTGATTTAAATACTATTTTTTGTTTCTTTACAATATATTTCGGACTGGTTATGAGTACATTGTTTTTTTTTATTTTTAAGTATTTGTGTAAAAAGCCTTTACCGGGCGTAAATAAATAAATACATTCTTTATAATAATGATGATTTACATCTCATCGGGAGATGTTAGTTTGAAAAACTTAAACTTAGGCCTCTATAGTCGAGTAGTAAGACACTCAACTACAAATCCAAAGGTCGCGGGTTCAAACCCGGCGTGCGCCAATAACTTTTATTTAAATAATATGTGTTATAACACATTTAATTCATATAAAAAAAGTGTATTTGCGACACGTTCCAGAGTAATAGATACTCTAAGTATCGCCCCGGGGAAAAACCACCACTCAGAATCGAAACGTTGCTTGAAATGGCTTTAACCGTGTTTGATGACCAGATACTTTCCAACCTTCCTCTTCCCAATCTCCTTCCCCTCCCTAGTACCTTCAGCCTCCTAACATACCCTATTTGGGGATGCCATAGTCTCACTGGCTCTAGACGGTTGAGAGCAGTTAAGACTCTTGTGCGGTATTCATATTAAAATAAACTAATTAAATAAATAAAAATGTATTTTATGCTCTGAAAATTGAACCAGTAACTTACCTTCCGCTATACTCCGATGGTAGTTTTTTTTCCATTCCTAAAAAAACAGTCTTAAATGGATAAAAAAATACTAAAAATATAATTAATTTTTTGTAGCTTCTTATAGGTTTTTTTTTTAAAGCTAAAAATGTTTTATTAAAAAAAACTTCAAATTGAAAAAACACATTAAAACGGAATTTTTTGCATGTTGTATTTCCAAACAAAAACATCAGCTACAAAAATCTAACTTTTAATAAATTTTATGATAGTGGAAAAATGTGTACGCGCAGAACAAATTTTGAAAAATCCTTCCGATCTTTGCCACAAAAACGCTGCCACGCATTCATATAAATAATATTTTAATACAAAACCACTTATGACACTTTATCTTTTCCGTGCAAAATAAAATGTCCGATGGCTAAACTCTGAGTTATGTATAAGTGAAACGGGAAACGTACTCGGCTGATATTTCATACTGCGGGGTGGATTCCACCCCGTGACAGGCCTAGGCGTGCGGCGGGCGGCGGGCGCTGCCAGGTAATGTAGGTAGGCTGACACCACGAGAGCCGTATCACGTGAAACGTTGCCTTGCACTTAACCCCTTGTACGCCTAACTTTTTAACACGTGACATATAAATATCTAATGAAAATGAAATATTAACTTTGTATAAGACCATAGATTTTATTAAAAATTTTAAGACCGATCGGTTTCGCTTAGCCTAGGCATCATCAGGGCACAAAATCAAAACTAAAAAATGCAAATGGTCGGTCATAAAATCTGTGGTCTTATACAAAATTATTATTCAATTTTCATTAAATATGTCAAACCACAAAGTGATTGCTTTCTACTAAAATGTAATTTAAATATCACCAATTTTGTAAAAAAACTACCAAATAGGGCTATTTACAATTTATTCTAATGACCACGAAGCAATTAAAATTTTGAATTATTTTTTATTATTACTTTTTTGTAAACAGTGCATTATGTTATAATATACAATGGTAATGGTACAAAAATAGTAACATTATGTTGTAAACTGTAAATTATGTTATAATATACAATGGTAATGGTACAAAAATACTAACATTATGTTGCAAACTGTAAATTATGTTAAAATGGTAACGATGGTAATGGTACAGTATTATGTTGTTGTACAATTTCAACATTTAAAAAAAATAAAAATATTTTTTAAGCTATCTAAACTGCAAACTGTAAACTGCGCCTGCTCAAAACACAGAATTTCCTAGCAAAATATGCACAACACTACCACCCTTATATTATAATGAAGAAAAGATGAATAAATATTTATCCAAAATGTTCAAATCTATTTTTATCATCATCATCACCATTTTTTTCTCTTGTACTATTTAGGTTGGGTATCCATTGCTTTGATAAAACGCCTCCGTACTTCCTCGTGCTACTTCTAACAATATCTGGAGTTGTTTTCGCCAGCTTTGCCTGAGGCGACTAACCGGACTTCTTACCTTTTGGAATTGCCGGCTGTATTTTGTACTTTCAGACATTTGTAGTACCTACCTAAATCACTACATGTGCGACTTTTCTATATAGAGCAGTTGTTGTAAAAACCAAAAAATTATAATTCAGTTTTAAAGGAAAATTAAACTTTTTATTAGTAACTAGTTAATAACGGTTAACCTACAATAAAGTGGGTTGTGACAGCGTACATAACAATTTGAAATGAATTCCAATGGAAATTTTCCAATTCCAAAGTATCTGGGCATTTCTTCATAATATTCAAATGATTTCTAATGCTAATTGTCTTCATAAGCATGAATTATATCTTTAAATATATTATAAATTGACATATTATAACTGAAATAACTTTTAAATATGTTGTGAATTGACATCAGAAGTCAGTGGCAGTCAATGGTATCCCCAATTGGGATATGTTGTAAGGCTGAAGATATCAAGGAGGGGATGGAGACGGGTAAAAGGAAGAGAAAGAGGAAGGTCGAAAAGTACCTGGCTATTTAGACCTGGTCACCAAACACGGCTAGAACCATTTCAAGCAACGTTTCGATTCTGAATGGTAGTCTTTCACCAGGGTGATACTTAGAGTATCTACCATTCTGGAACCAGCAACAAATAAACCATAAATTATTTTATATGAATTGGATGTGTTATGATACACATGAATTAAATTAAAGTTATTTGCGAACGCCGGGTTTGAACCCGCGACCTCTGGATTAGTAGTCGAGCGTCTTACTGCTCAACCACGGAGGCCGTCAAATTGCAAGTTGCAACTGAAATAACTAAAAAAAGGTGTGAAGAGGAAGAAATAAAGGAAGAGTGAGAATAAGCAAGAGGTGGAAAGTACTTTGACATCGATTTCTAGTTAGTTTAAAACGTAGCCAGAGCGGTTTCAAGTAATTTATCGATTCTGAACTATCTCCACACCATTTAGTATCTAAATTGAACTAGTGCAAATAATTTATGTTTTTAAGTTCAACTTGTATTATTCCCTCATTTTTTGGGTGCAGAGTCGCAGTTTTAGTCTCTCACAGAGTTTACACTAGTTGTTAATATGAGAAAATAACTGTTGAACCCGGCGGTGTTAAAGGGTAAACACCTACCAGTGGAGTATCACCCACCGGTCTGGGGATTTCCACCTCACCGGGAAGTGTGCACAGTAGAGGTTTATTTAGGCAAGGAATCGTTATCAGTTTAACAGAGAGTTATACATTAGGAATGAATACAACAAACGATTTAACGTAAGCGGTTTGCTTACGATTATATAAAAAATGAACATTAACCTATAACACACTCAATGTAACTCAAATTCAGTCAAGTAAATAAAATCATCGGATGGTAATAATAATAAAGCCAAAGAGTTGAAAAGCTGTAGTACTATTTAGATGAAAAGATGAGAATTAACTCTAACTAGATAGAGAGGTACGAAAGAATCCAAAAATCTTTTTTTAAATTTTAATATTTACAGAAATATAGTTTTTTCTTGACTTTCGTAAAGAGCGATAACACTGTGGCTTATTTACTTATATAAAAACTAACGGACTGTTGTCTTATTAAAACAAAAAATACATAACACGAAATGGGAAAAAAAGAGCAACAGAGAAAGAACAGCACATACATAATATTTGAATGAAGCAATAATATTAATAATATTTGGACGATTTGTATAGCGCCGTTTTTGTGGAAAATCACCTCAAGGGCGTTGTACAGATCTTATTTTCTATTATTACATATTAATTCCTAGTTAACATAGGAAAATATACAGGAACATACTTACCTGGCAGGTCCCATCAGACGAAATAAAAAAAATGGACTTTCTGAATTTGTCGTACAATACAGGATTTAGTTAAAACTTGAATATCTAAAGGTGATTCGTCGAGAGACAGATTATGTTGAGATTCTTTAAATAAATTTAAGGATACGAGAGTCTGAAAAGATAAGTTTTCAGTTTGGACCGAAATTCTGTTGGGCTCGTTATAAATCTTAGTTCTGGAGGGAGTTTATTCCAAGCCTTCGGCCCCGATACTTCGAAAGCGTGATCTCCAAACTTAGTATTTGGATTGCGTTTGGGTTCTGTCAGCCTTCCAATAGCCGATGACGTTGCTGATCTAAGAGTCGACTGCCTTAGAAGAATGTTTTCTGGAACGCGCAGTTTGGTGATGTACAGTGGAGCCATTTCGTTAATGGATTTAAACACCATCCAGCACAACTTGTACTGGATTCTTTCAGTGCACTTGAGCCAGTGACAATGACAAAATATACATAAGAAAGAACATTCAAGTCAAAGGCAAGGTCGAGTTAAGGTTTTGGTAGAGTCGTAAAGAATGACAAATCAATGGCTTGCCAAATATATAAAATATTACACATTACTTTGTGATAAATATCTTTATTTTAATAAAAGTGTCGACCAGCTTCAGATTTTAATATTGTCCTGGCGATGGAAGGGTAGTCAGCAGTGTCAGCACGCGTGTATAAAATTCTTGGATATAAATGGTTCATATAAACTTTTCTCAATAAATATACCTACTTACAGGTAATATTTTATACCTGCGTGCAGTGGAACCTCGAATCGCGAGTAACTCAATTTTGCAAGTTGGTTCGACCGGTTAGTAGCTGAGTGGAAAACGCGTTGGATTCCCACAACTTGAGTCGGGCCATGAGAAGAGTCAGAATAACAGAGGAGTATGTATGAGACGATTGCATGAATGTGAATGAAACAAGGAGTGTGTGCCAAGACAGAATTGTATGGTGGTTCGTCTTCTCTGCCTACCCCTGCGGAGAAATGGTGTAATAGTTAGTTAATTACAATCTTAGAGTATATAGAGTGGTATCAATCCAAGGCAGTGTAGTCAGTTTTTGATGATTTTTACCTGACTGGACGGAGTTGGGCGTGGCTAAGACTAAGTGTAGGGTATTTATACATCCATTCATATCATTTATGGGTTCAATTCCTTTGCAATTTATGTCCTCTATCATCATCATCATCAGGTTATTCATAACCAGGAAATGTTTGTCTTTCTTAATTGTAGCGATATATTGCCATACGAGCATTTTAAAATTTCTGTAAAATTTGGGAAAAGTGAAATTTTTGTAAACAACATAACCTGAGAGTAATGCTGTAGCAGTACAAGCGATGGATCTGTTCAACGACAGTGTGATTTCATATTTCTGTGAAATCCTCAAAAGGAGGCGAAAGTGATTCAGCTTGTGAATAATTAAAAAATTCGATTAAACTTATGTTACTTATAGCACCTACTTTATAGTAAATTTAAATAATAAAAAGTGTGAAAAAGCACAAACAATATATTTTGTTACAATTATTTTAAAATTAATATTTAAAAGTTTTGTGACGAATATTCCAATTACCACTATTTCTCATGGGGTAATTTGCTTTGATTTACGAGTATTTTTTTTTATTACGAACACCTTTTTAGAACGAATTATGTTTGTAAACCGAGGTTCCACTGTATTTATTTGTAAAATTTCACAAAATTACAGATTTTAGAAATTAGAATTCAACATTGTCACGAAGAAGGTATGTTTACTCGACACCCACAAAACGACATAAAATACATATTCCACAAAAAGTTACGAAAATTTCAAAATAATTGAATTAATAACGTTTAATTAATCAAAATATGATCGCAAGTCACGATGAACGAACGCGGCTATTTTAGGGTGGGCCCTTTGCGTGAAAGTATAATAAAGGGTTTTCGATAGATTTTCAGTGAAAGAAGGCTCTGCAGATAATATTCTACTATTTCGTATATGGTAGGGTGGCACTGCATGGTATCTGCAACGCCTCGCAGTGGGCCTCTCGTGACTGGGATGTATTTTCGGCCCCTTAGAGAAGGCGACACATTTTCGTAATAGCGGGTATTCGACGACTGCAGGCGCTCAGTACTCCACTGGTAATAAAATGATCGTTCGACAATTATTTATGTCTCTAATATTTTTTTGTAGAACTTTAGCAATTTTTTTCTATTCTCTCCCACGACCAGTGTGACCACGGTAGTCTCAATTGGTATATGTTGTAGGGCTGAAGAGATGAGGAGAAAAAATGGATTGAGAAAAAAAAGGTTAGGAAGTGGCCAGCTATTCAGTTCTAGTGACTAAATACGGCGAAAGCTATTTCAAGCTCTATGGTTTTTATATTTTTTTATAGAGAATAACGCACAAGTTTCAACTGCTCCCAAACGTCTAGAGCCAGTGAGTCTATGGCATTCCTAATTGGGGTATGTTTTGAGGGGAAGGATATGGTGAAGATGAAGGTTGGGAAGTACCTGGCTATTCAGATCTCACCAAATAGGGCTTGAGCCATTTCAAGCAACGTTTTGATCCTGAATGGTTGTTTTTCACCAGCGCGATACTTAGAGTATCTACCACTCTGGAACGTGCCGCAAATATACTATTGTGAATATATGTAATTTTTATATGAATTAAATGTGTTATGACATATATCAATTAAATAGAAGTTATTTGTGCACGCCGGGTTTGAACCCGTGACCTTTGTATTCGTAGTCGAGCGTCTTATTGTTCGACCATAGAGACCGTCTATGATTAATGGTCTTTCACCAAGGTAGTACTAAAAGTATTTACCACTCAGCCTTTTATTTCTTAAACGTATATATATATATATTACCTATGGTTTTTTTTTTAGCATTGGTATATACTTATACTACCTAACCTTGCTCGAGGTTGAAACATATCTTATCTTATAAAACAAATGCAAAATATAAAGGCAACGTTACATCGTCTCACCTTATATTTTTAGAGTCAAATTGATATTTTTTAATCTACTTACCACATGACGGAAATCAAATTATGTAGTCATTCTGACGGCTAAACTGTCTAAAAATAAAAATGGCGCTGATCACCGATTTATGATGACGTACATGTGACGGAAGTTCGAACAACTAGGTTTTAATGGGTATTCCTTTTTTTAATGTTTCCATGCATTTTTATGAAACGTGGAACACACAGTTCAACCTTAAATATACATACCTACTTACTGCAGTTTACACGAAAATTTGCATGCATGCACGGTACAGTTTGTCTAACATTTTGTTAATAAATTAATATTAAATGAAGACCACATACATTATTCAAATGATGAAATTGAACAAACATTATAAATTTCTTGACTAGAAAAGCGCAGAAAAGACTGATTTAATTTTATTTTTCACAATTATTAATATTATTATTTTTTTGGAAAGCAATCACAATGTGGTTTGGCATTTAAAGAAATGAAAAACAACTTTGTACAAGACCACGAAAATCGTTTAAATTTTTAAGACCCGCCGGTTGAGCATTAATTTTTTACCCTGATGATGCTAAGGCTAAGCGAAACTGGTCGCTTAAGTTAACAAGTCGCGACATTCTGGACAGTGGAGAATGATACCCATAATTAATAGAGTGACAATTGAGGAAAAGCAATTCATTGTTTCTGAGTCTACGGTAAGTAATGCTGAACTGAATGAGTGGCCACAGAGAAGGTGATTCAAAAATACAATTTAAAGAAATTAAAAAATAGCTTTGTGTAAGACCACGGACATTATTTATGTTTTTACGACCGATCAGTTTCGCTTAGTCTAAGCATCATCAGGGTAAAACATTAAACTACCTACCTGCTACAAAACACTAAACGAAATATTGAATTGCTTTCCCTCAATCAACACTACTAATTATGGGTATCATTCTCCACTGTCCAGAATGTCGAAACTTGTAAACTCGAGCCACGCTCTTGAACAACTCTAGCAAAACCTTGTTCGGGCTTTGACTTGAGTTTTCTATTAATTGTATATTTTGGTAATTGCTTTCTCGGCCATTTCATGTTATGTATTTTTGTAATTGGACAATGGTTCGTTACTATAAAAATAAATAAATAAATCATATACCACGACTCTACCGTTAAAGGGAAGGAAGGTGGAACGAGAGAGAATAGCAAAGTAAGGGTGTCGTGTGTTCCGCGCGAGGGTAGAGTGTGAGTGATGACGTCTTTCACCGAACGGAAAATGTTTCCTAATCATAATAAGATTGTACAAATGTGTAATATAGCGGATTGCATGAACACTGAGCACTGAACACTGAACACTGAACACCACACGTAAGGTTCCCGCTACAAAAATAGAGTTGCTGATGCTACGGATTTCCGCTTTACAAATACATCGCGGGGGGGCTTTGCGCTCATCAGGAGACGTGCGAGGAGGGGCCGGGCGCCAAGATTTGCGGGGCCTGGGACCCCATCACTTTTTATACACCCGCTGAACAAATAATCCCTACAAGTGTGATCCAAACCGATTTGAAAAAAAAACTTTTTTTTGAACAAGTTACGTAAGACCTTTGTACTCCAGGCACAGTCTCTGACCGCCTCCGCGGTTGAGTGGTCATGACGCTCGACTAGGAATTCAGAGGTTGCGGGTTTGAATCATCAATGTGTATTTTCGTAGAAAGCAATTACTTTGTGGTTTGACATTTTTTATGAACATGAACTAATTAATAACTTTGTATAAGTATCGCCCTTGTGAAAGACCACCATTCAGAATGGTAACGTTGCTTGAAATGGCTTTAGCCGTGCTTAGTGACCAGATCTGAATAGCCAGGTACTTCCCAACCTTCCTCTTCCCGATCTCATTCCCCTCCCCACTACCTTCAGTCCCACAACATATTCTATTTGGGGATGCCATAGTCTCACTGGCTCTAGACGGTTGGGAGCAGTTGAGACTCTTGTGCGGTATTCATATTAAAAAAAGAAACCGGTTGGTCTTATACATAGTTATTTTTCCATTTCATTAATTAATATGTGTAATTTTAAATTCAATAATAGATAATATATTTGCGCCATGTTCCCTAGTAGTAGATGATCTAACTATTGCCCTAATTAAAGACCACCATTCAGAATCAAAACGTTACTTAAAATGGCTTTATCCGTGTTTGGTCACCAGATATGAATAGCCAGAAACAAACCCTATCAACCTCTTCCGCATCTCCTTTCCCTCCCCACTACGGCAAGCCTCACAAAATACCCTAATTGAATATGCCATAGAATTACTGGCTCCAGACAGTTGAAACTCTTATCACTGTAAAAAAAGAAGGTTAATGAAATTGATGTTCTGTTGAAGAAAATATTTTAATATTTGATAGAAATCGATCATTTTCAAAGAAGGTAAATTTAATTTACTTCGGACACATTAGAGTGATCCATAACACAATTAAATCGTTTTATTTTTACACCATCATATAATTTTATTTACTTTTCATCAAGTTTTTTTTATGTGAATACCGCAATCGAATTTATGAGAGTTCCAACTGCTCAGAGCCAGTGAAACTATGTAATCCAGCCGAAATAGAGTAGAAAGGGAAGAAAATGAGTTATGTGAATGTTGAAAAGTACCTGCATAACCAGATGTGGTCACCAAACACGGCTAAAGCCATTTCAAGCAATGTTTCGATTCTGAAAGGTGGTCGGTCTTTTACCGAGGTTGTTCTGTGAATCATCACTTTACCTTTTTATTTTTATTTATATGTCTGAATTAACACATATTTTTACAGTGAATACCGCACAAGAGTCCCATCTGCTCCCAAACGTCTAGAGCCAGTGGAACTATGGCATCCCAAATCAGCGTATGTTGTGAGGCTGAAGGTAGTGGGGAGGGGAAGGAGATGAGGAAGAGGAAAGTTGAGAAGTACCTTATACCAGGGCGATACTTAGAGTATCTACCGCTCTGGAACGTGCCGCAAATATACTTTATATTATTTTGTATGAATGAAATGTGTTATGACACATATTAATTAAATAAAACTTATTTGCGCACGCCGAGTTCGAACCCGCGACATTTGGATTCGTAGCCAAGCGTCTTATCACTCGAATATGGGGGTCGTCAAATTATTTCATTATTTCACTTATCTATTTATTTCGCATTATCACATTGGTTATTTTTGAAACACGCGTGTGCTCAAATACGGTACAAACAAATTTATTTACACAATCAGTTAGAGTGGTTAGTTATCCAATGCATGACTACGACGAACGTTGCTTGTCTTCTTGATTGCTTGGCAAGTTTTGATGCATGCCCCCATAATCACAATCGAAATGCGTAGTAAGGTGCTACGATGTTTGTTAAATTACTACGCTCTACGCTCTACGCTCTACGCTCTACGCTCTACGCTCTACGCTCTACGCTCTACGCTCTACGCTCTACTCTCTACGCTCTACGCTCTACGCTCTACGCTCTACGCTCTACGCTCTACGCTCTACGCTCTACGCTCTACGCTCTACGCTCTACGCTCTTCGCTCTACGCTCTTCGCTCTACGCTCTACGCTTTACGCTCTACGCTCTACGCTTTACGCTTTACGTTCTACGCTCTACGCTCTACGCTCTACGCTCTACGCTCTACGCTCTACGCTCTACGCTCTACGCTCTACGCTCTACGCTTTACGCTTTACGTTCTACGCTCTACGCTCTACGCTCTACGCTCTACGCTCTACGCTCTACACTCTACGCTCTACGCTCTACGCTCTACGAAAGGTGAACTCTAATCCAATAGCACAAAAAAATGATACAACATTATGCGCAGCTCTGTTGTACCTTTCATAAAAAGCCCTACACTCCGCATAAGCTTGAAATAAAGAGTAGCCTATATTATTTAATAGTTTAATGTTCTGGATCCCGACCCTAAAGATAAGACCCGGGCCTTGGAAGTCGATGGGTAAGTATATATGAGTCAAGACGGCCATATACGTGACCGACGTGGTTGGGAAGCTTTTCCAACAAAGAAGATTGGCGATCAGCGGTTTGCTTTGTTGGTATTCAAAATTGGCTTCTAAGCCAAAGCAAAGATAGAGCTTCTCTTGCCGACCTTAACTTGTTGACCTCCATCATGTCGGCATATTTTATAGTGCAACAAGGTAATGTGATATATCCATTTCTGAGAGATTTTGACATTATTATTTTGATGTTTTTTTTTGTAGTGAATACCGCAACTGCTTCCAACCGTCTAGAGCCCGTGGGACTATGGCATCCTTTATTATTAGGGTTACGGCGATAGCCATTTCAACAACCATTTAGATCCTAAATGGTAGTCTTTCACAAGGACGATACTTAAAGTATCTATCTCTTTGGAACGGGTCGCAAATATACTATATACTTGTAAAATTTTATGTGCATTAAATGTGATATGACATATATTAATAAATTATTTTTTTTAACTCGCGATCTTTGGCTTCGTAGTCGAGCGTCTTACCACTAAACCGCGCAGGCCGTCAAATAACAAACAAGACTTTCTGATTACGTAGAGCCAATGTAACTATTTCATCTATTTTTTGGCGAAAGTTGTGGGACTGAAGGAAGCGAAAGTGGAAAAAAAATTAAGGAGCACTTTGCTATTCAGATCTAGTCACTAAATCTAGCTGGAGCCATTTCAAGCTACGTATCTAATCGGAATGGTGGTCTCTCATCAGAATAATCCAAAAAAAACTTACATTTTGGAACGCGGTACAAATAAATGTAATTTGTAAATAAATGTTTAGCGACAAAATACTATATCATCGCCGGGAAGGTAAAAGGACACCATTTTGGAAAGTTAACACCAGAGCACTTATAAGTTTTTTTAAAATAATAAAATTCTTAATTTTTCAGTACCTGGTTGGATTTAAAAAAAAGTTAACTTAGGTTACTTAATGTTGTCACTGAGTTACCTGAAGCGACAAAATGCTAAAAATATCTCAAACTTGTGTCGCTTAAGTCAAGCCTTCTCCCAAATGGTAAATATATTTAAAATGGCTGAAGCGCCCCAAAAGTCTTCATAATCAAACGAGAGTCAAAACTTTCATCAAAACTCATTTCTGAGCAAAGTGTCGCTTAAGCCTTTCTGCCTTTCCAGAGACGATATGTGTGGTCAAATATTGAAGAATACGGTAAAATGATCATAAAATATAAACAAAGCATGACATACAAGAGAGTATTTAATAAAAATATTTATTTATTTACACCCGTTATAGGCTTTTATAAACATTTAAACATTTTTTTTAAACAATAACCTCATTAGTGCAAAAAAAAAATTGTGAAAAAAAGAGCTCTGAATAGCAGATACAAAATATTATAGATGAAAATAACTAATAAATATTTTATAAATAACAGATTCGAATATTGTAAAAGAAAAAAAATATATATTAAATAACAGGTCCAACCATTAGTTTAGCTTTGCCGGATGACCTCTTTTATTGCATCATTCTTATTAATTAAAAACATGACTAAACACAAGTAGTACTTAGATATTCAGAAATACGCTTTGTGTTAATCGCACTCACCTATCTTACTTTGGTGCGATAATTTCTAGATACAATCATAAACTTGGCAAATAAATGAAAAGTTGAAATCCCTTTTCAGGTTAGAAGTGAAGGGCTCGTGCTGTGTGGCACTGTTCCATTCGAGTGCCTTCGCATATATGTGCCAAGCAGCCGGGCTGGCGAGTGGAAGACATGCCCGTGTATAGAAAGATACACGTGAGCTTGTATTTTTACATTTCCCAATGATACTGTTGCACGATCTCACGCCACTCGGCCTACATTAGCGCTCGCAGAACTTACCGAGCGGAGCGAGCGGGCGGGTGTGGACTGGAGTGGTTTGTCAGAGGCGTGCTGTCGCTCTTATTGTTATTGTTCTTTGGGAAATTCCTAGCTGGTCACAGCTGTTTTACAACTAGTTACATAAAACTAAATATTTCTGGAAAAAAGCCATTTTTTATTATTTTTTATTTATTTATTATTACTATTATTATATTTTTTAATTTTTTATTATTATCATTTTTTATATTTTTTTTAATGTTTTTTTTAATATTTTTTATGTTTTTTAAATATTTTTTATGTTTTTTTTATTTTTTTTGTGTTTTTTATATTGTTTTTGTTTTTTTATATTTTTTGTGTTTTTTATATTTTTTATAAGAAAACCGCATAAAAGGCCAACTGCTGTTAACTGTCCGGATGGCGGATCCAGTTGGAATATCCCCATTTGAGGAATGCTGTGAGGCTGAAAGGAGTGTAAAAAGGAATGAATCACGAAGAAGAAGGTTGAGAAGTACCTGGCCATTCATATCTGATCACCAAACGCGGGTGAAGTCATTTCTAGCAACGTTTCAATTTTATTTATTTATAAATTAAAGGACTAAAGTCCAATTACAAAAAATACATATAAAACACGAAATGGAAAAAAGAGCAACAGAGAAGGAATAGCATATAAATAAAAATAAATGAAGCGAAAACAAAAATAAGGCAAAATAAACAAAAGAGAGAACATTCAAGCCATGGTCTAGTCAAGAGTCGTAAAGAATGAGAAAAATCATTTAGACTGCTACCAAAAATTTCTAGACCATGGCTTGAGTTAACAAGTCTTGACATTCTGGACATTGGAGAATTATACCCATAATTAGTATTGTGATGATTGAGGAACAGCAATTCATTGTTTCTGAGTCTACGGCAAGGAATGTTGTACTGGATAAGTTGCAACAGAGAAGGTGAGTCAATAAAACAATTAATAATTTTAATCTCCATGCAATACCGCGTAAGAAGCGATGTTGTACGGATTCAATATGATGAATATGAACGGTATAGAAAGGGGACCAAATTACACTAGCATATTCTAGATGAGGGTATTTTGAATGGTAGCTTTTTATCGGGGCATTAATGATGGCATATATCACTCTAGAACGTGCGTCAAATGTGCTACGTAATATTTATGTATCAATTGAAAATGTGGTATGAAACATTTGGATTCATTAAAATTAATGAGCGCATTTTGCTTAGAATGGTAGTTTTTCAACCAAATTTTACGAAGTTTCTTTTTATGCATTCAATTCTCAATTAGCTATTGCGTTACATTACATATATATAGGGACGTGAAAGGACATATAATAATATTGTAATAATGGTTTCTTGATGCGTTTCAATTGATAAGATTTAATTTTTTTTGCCAACAGGTAAGTTTAACTAAGGCTCATGGAAGCCAATAAAATATGAAATCAACATAGGTACGATTTTTGTTTCTTTTTCCATCACATAACGACTGTGTTTGGGTGAGAGGCGTTATTCCATTATTTTCGCACGCAAACTAAGGCCTAGCGGTTTGAACCATCGTCACATTTTACACTGTCGCAAATCGATGATTAGCGCCATCATGATTTTTTTTCCGTTACCAATTCAAATAATCACCCCAATTAACCTAACCTAACCACTGATTCTCGGCCTGTTTCATTATTTGATGAAATTATGATCAGGTGTCGAGCATAACAGCATGACCGGTAGGTTATCAGTAAGGTCTGAATTTATTTGTAAAAAAAGTGGAATAACGCCTTTGACCTGAACGAAGCCGATATTATATCATAGAATATTCAACTGTACAACACGCTGGGTTGGGTTGGTGTGAGAGGAACAATAATACTTTGGTCGACATTTCGTTGGACATCCATATTTTTAAAGATTTATTAATTTTGTTCGGAGACTTTTTCGACTATTAAGTTACATGTTTGAAAAATGAAATGTCACGGCACGTCACTGGTTCGGTGTTCTATAGTTCCCGACGATGCCCACCGTAATATAGAAGCAGTTTCTAGTATAGCCCCGGTGTTCCCTCGCCGGGAGGGATGACGCTGATTAATGACTGTGGCGTTTCGCAGACCTCCCGCGAGCGGAGGCTGTCCATTAGCCCCCATTTCCTAGGGCGGATGGCGCGTCGGCCCGCCCGCGAAATGGACCCCTCAATGTCGTGCGCCGCGCAGGGCTCTCTCGACCCGTGGACACAGCACATTGAGTCAAATGAACTTGCTATAAAAATGATGCCAGATCTGTCTTCAATGTACGTTAGTATGTTTTACCCGTATAACGCATTTATTATTTATAAATCTCGAGAGAAATTAAAACACTGATGTATAAACTAACGGACTCTTCAAAAAAATACATAACACGAAAAAGGAAAAAAAGCATCAGAGAAAGAACAGCACACACATAATATTATAGTGAAACAATGTCAAAAATAGGATCAAATATACATTATAATGAAGATTCAAATGAAAGGCAAGGTCAAGTCAAAGTTTTGTTTAAACACGAAATGGAAAAAAGAGCAACAGAGAAGGAATAGCACATATATAATAATAAATTAAGCGATGACAAAATAAACATAAGAGAGAACATTCAAACCATGGTCCAGTCAAAGTTTTGGTAGAGTCGTAAAGAATTACAAAAATCATTTAGACTGGTACCAAAACTTTCAAGACCATGGCTTCAGTTAACAAGTCTTGACATTCTGCACAGTGAAGAATGATACCTATAATTAGTAAAGTGATGATTGAGGAACAGCAATTCATTGTTTCTGAGTCTATTGACTTGGACACCTTATAATGAGGCGTTATTTACACGAGTTACCGAATGACCGGCACTGTGCGCTGGAGTCAAAACTTTACCAACTCATTCGGTTGATTTTTACGGCGGCATTTTGGTAAAATATCACCTCAAAGATGCTTAACCTCTAGTGTACCGGAGGGTCCTACAGAACCCGGATATTCATCATTATCTTTTCAAGAGTTTTCATCCCTTAAAACCTGTTGTTTGCATATTTAAATAAAACATTATCGCTTGTCAACAGGATAATCCATTTATAGAGATATGTTTCAACTACGTTAAGTTCAGTACAAGTTGAGTAATAATTGTTAAAAGTTAGCTTACGTCAGTACGGATAAAAAAAAGTGATTTGCAAAGTGACATTACTGTTTTTATTTACAGAAAAACCTAATGCAATTTACTTTTTGTTTGGAAGGAAATGTATTCAGCCACACGAAAATACAATAAAACGACAAGAAAATCTTCACATCTCTTAATCATTTTTTTTAATGACACGAGAGTGAAAAAACCGACTTTCCGAATATAAGTAGCTACTCAAGAAAAAAAAAAACATTTACATTCCACTATCTGCGAAGCATTACTAATGTGAGATATTACGAAATAAAAGTCAGAAAGGTACGACGGTACCTAGCGGAATTTTGTCAATCCAAAGGTTAATGATATGTATAGTATATATAATTATTGGGGATGCTGCTGGCTTGCATCAGGGGAAAAAATGTAACCATATAATATAAAAATATTATTGATTTGTAAATATTCATAGAATCCGGGCCACTTTCACATCATCAAAAGTTTATTTAGAACTAAGGAAGAATATATATTTAAAAAAAGGATCAAGAATTTTCTTTTTTTTTTTAAATACGCAATCTATGTAATTTTTTTAAACGGTAGCAACGCTTGTAACTAGAGCGTTGGAATACCTTAAACAACAGTTTACACCGACTTAATTTGCTTGTCGTGTATTTGTTGGCGATCAGCGGTCGTGCTCGGGTGTGTTTAACAAATTGTGTTGAAATTTTCCATAAACCTTTGTCGATGTGTTTATGCTTGGAGCCATATTGTATCCCCATAAGCCATTATTTTAAGAAAAATAGAGAAAATTTGATTATACGCGTTGAAATATGTAAAAATCTTTGGGATGGTGTGAGTCATAACAAAAAGTTACAAATTACATTTCATGTAACATGTGACTTTAAGAACATAAAGACCCTAAAAACCCTTTACTGCTCATTAGTTTGCCCTCATCTAGAATATGCTAGTGTAATTTGGTCCCCTTTCTATACCGTTCATATTCATCATATTTAATCCGCATAACATCATTTCTTATGCGGTATTGCATAGAGATTAGGGCGAGAAAGAAGCGATTATTCATATGATGAAATCGAACAATTATTGAAAATGTCTTCATTAGAAAAGCGCAGGCAAGACTTTGATTTAATTTTCATTTACAAAATTATTATTTGTTTTATTGACTCACCTTCTCTGTTGCAACTTATCCAGTTCAACATTCCTTGCCGTAGACTCAGAAACAATGAATTGCTGTTCCTCAATCATCACAATACTAATTATGGGTATAATTCTCCAATGTCCAGAATGTCAAGACTTGTTAACTCAAGCCATGGTTGAAATTTTTGGTAGCAGTCTAATTGATTTTCGTCATTCTTTACGACTCTACCAAAACTTTGACTAGACCATGGTTTGAATTTTCTCTCTTATGTTTATTTTCTCATCGCTTTATTTATTATTATATATGTGCTATTCCTTCTCTGTTGCTCTTTTTTCCATTTCGTGTTTTATACGTCCTTTTTGTAATTGGACTTTAGTCCGTCAATTTATAAATAAATATCGTTTTACATAATTTTCGTCAAAAAGTGGAGGTTTAATGTATGGCTTTAAGCCATGGCCGTGCGCCTTTCTTTTCGCTTACAAAATCTCATCGTCCACTTGCCGAGTTATTTGCTGCGTCCGTGACTCCCCAAGCTAGCCCCCCCCGCCCCCTACCCCTCGCACACTCGTTGGGGTGGCTCGGAAGAAATGGCGCTGCTTGATTTAACCCTCTCGTGCTTGTAACGCAGGTTTCCGGGCCAATTTCAGGGAGCGTACATTTGATTAGAACTTATTTTTCAGTGCTGTACCACTTATCTTTTAGGTTGGGGTTTTCGAACTTCGTCAAATTTGACGGAAGATCAAATTGACGAGCGGGGCCATTTGTATTATTTTTAAATATTTGTACCCGTTGAACACCGATTATCGGCCGGTTTCAGCTTTTGCAGAATCGATCGCAATCATGGGACAATATCATGACAGCAAGATCTGCATGCTTTATGGCTGATCACAATTTGTTCAAAATATGAAGAGGAGCGAAAATTGGCGATTGACGGGACCGTATATATATTTTAAAAAAATGTCACTGAATATCTATTTGACTGTCAATTAAATTTTTGAAACACGTGAACGCAAATTATTCAACAGAGTATTTAAGATTGAAAAAATAAATACGTACCTATTTTTATTTTTTAAAACTTATTACCTACATCTATTGCTTATTTAATTAGTCAGTAATCAGCGAGCTCTAATTGGTGAAATTTGAAAATCCTTTTTTGAATGAAGTTTCCCATTCAATAAATTATTATTATTATGTCAGGTAACTCAATGCTCTCACCTGAAGCGACAAAAAGCTAAAAAAGTCCCAAACTTGTCTCGCTTGAGTCAAGCCTTCTCCCAAATGGTAAACATATTTTAGATGGCTAAAAGGCCACAAAAGTCTTCGGGATCAAACGAGAGTCAGAGCATTCGATGCAGATAAAAAAAAAACTGATCAAGACTGCATTTTAATCATTTTTGATCAAAGTGTCACTTTAGCCTTGTTGCCTTCCCAGCGACGATATGTTTAAAAAATTAGGCAAAACGCTAATATGTTTGTACAAATGCCAAACAAGAAAAGTATTGAATTTCGGGCAAGGCCATCAAGTTACAAAATAAAATTTCATTCTAGTCCGTTATCTTTTCCGATATCCAAAATTGTATATCAACAAGCCCCAAAGGTCAGTAAAAATAAATCCATTCGTTTGATTGACCGAAATATCTAGGTGCGCTCAGTCCTCCGTTTCGACGGAATATTTATTTTGCCCGTTGATCTGAGATCCAAGTGTCGAAACGCTACCGGTTGTAGGGCCATACTAATGGCAATTTAATGAGAATTAATGGGCCACTATTGATTTCTCATCAAAATGAGTTCTGAAGGTAGCGAAAACTTTTTAAACTAATTCAAAAGTTCGGCTTCTTCGACCGGCGAAGTGATACCTGGAGTGTTGACAGATGGAGACTAGAAAGTAGTGAAAAAATCTCTGAAAAGTTTTTATGAAATTTCAATCATGAATGAAAACCGAAATAACCTATTTTAACCGAATAAATTGTGAATAGTTTTTCGTTTTAATGGTTTATCGATAACAGGTACTATTTTATGAACATGCGAAAGAGTAATTATTTTTACTCCTACAGTATTTAACATCAAGTGTTTTGATGCAATAAAAAAGATCTAATAAATTCTTTTATTTCTCACAATCGTCTAAACAAAATAAAATATCTTGACCCCGTCACGACGAGTGACTGATATCAGTGCAGTTCCGGTTACTGGTTGTTTGTACGGATTACTTAATGATAGCCAACCTACGATATTAAATGAATACGTACAAAAAATATTCATATTCTGACGGCCTGCATGGTAAAGTGGTAAGACGCCCGACAACGAATCTAGAGATCACGGGTTCAAGCCCGACATGCGCAAATAAATTTTATTTAATAAATATGTGTTATTACACATATATTATATTTGCGGCACGTTCCAGATTGGTAGATACGCTAAGTATCGCCCTGGTAAAAGACCACCATTCAGAATTGAAACGTTACTTGAAACGTGCTTGACGACCAGATCTGAATAGTCAGGTACTTCTCAACCTTTCTCTTTCCCATCTCCTTCCCATCCCTATTACCTTTAACCTCACAACATATCCCGATTGGAGATCTCATAGTTTCACTGGCTCTAGAAGGTTGGAAGCAGTTGGGATTATTGTGTGGTATTCACGTCTCTTTTTGCATTTAAATATTTCTGTTGCGTTTTACCACTGCGTTAGGTAAAAATATAAATAAAACCAATTCTTTGCTTTTGTTTCGGAAAATGGCAAAAATCAAAACGTACTCGAAAACTAACTTAAATAAAAATAAAAACATGCCCGAAACAGTTTCTTCTATTTGCACCCTCTTTTATCGGAGGTTGGCTATCATCAGGGTTAAGATTAACCTATGGGATTTAACTCGGAAGCCATGAAGTGCAGCGTCTTCCCTTTGCTACGTGTCTTCCATCAACCTTCTCTGGATCTTGTATTTTTCGTTCCCCATAGTATTAGTCACTAAGATTTTCGAGATTTCTTATTTTTATAGCTAGTAAAATTTGGAAATTCTCGTTCAACCAAGAACCTACTTCTAAATTGGTTACCCCATCAATCGGGGTAATTTTGAGAATGCGCCTGTACATCCCAAATTTCTACTCTCTTTCGTATAAATTATTGATTAAGTGAACAGAATAATAGAGATCATATAAAAACCAACCATTCTAATTCTTAAATCGGGACAAAGGTCAAGGTTACGGAATGGTTTTTTCTATTAGAAGTTTTTTTTTACGTTCGCTAAAATGGTCACGCTATTCGCTACGTTAAGTCCTCCCATCCATCTGGAGCGATAGTGTCGGAAAGCACGCGCCGCACACCTGTTTCTGTGGCGTCCATATGCAAATTGCATTTCACGAATACGCCGTTGTTTTCTTTGTTTTTGTCTGCATTCCAGATTAACCATTGAAATATTTGCAACTCGTGTTTTGGCTTAGCGGTCCATCTCCAAAATCCAAGTCCCTCCCTTTGTGTAAACGACAAGCGAGATATTTATAAGGGTCAACAACATGATTCAAACACATCATACCAACAATTGATTCATTAAAACATAGTTTTGTTCTCTTAAAAAAAAAAAATTGTTAAATGAATTTATTTTTTCAATAAAAAAGAAATAATAATTTTGTAAAAGACCACATATTTAATTTCAATTTTAATGACCGACTGGTTTCGGTTAGCCTAAGCATCATCAGGGCACAAAATTAAACTAAACAAAAATACTTAGTATGTGGTTAAAGATACTCAAACATACAGAGGGAGAACACAATATAAAATTAAAAAAAGAGAACATTAAATAAACAAAAGAATAACATTTAAATTATAACAAAGGAACAGCAGGAAAGAGACAGATAATATGAAATAAAAAAGTCAACACGTTATATTTTTTTTTTTGCCAACTAGTTTTATCACTGTTTTCATGACATCTACAGGGCAAGCGAAGGAAATTTTTATTTAAAAAAAAATACACAACAGATAATGCTCACTCTTCTGCAGAATGAGACCAATGAAATATAAAATCTTAGCATTCTACGATTTGGATATATCGTTGCAGGATGAAAGCGTTCTGGTCGAAAGTAAATAAGTGGATTTTTTTACAAAAGTGCCTATTCGATGAACTTTTACCACAAATATAAATATTGAAAAAAAAACATTGTTGCCATTTGAAAAAAAAATATTAATGGAAGTAAAAGTACAATGTATAGATATTAACAAAATATGTAAATTGGAGTGAAGTCGGTTTAAGACTGACTCTTTGTATGTAATAATATTGTTGCAATGGATGCTAGTCCTATTTAAAAAAAATTGATCTTACTACATAGCAATTGCGATGAGTAATAAAAACTCACTTAGTGTTATTGATCTTCAAAAAAGTCTGTATTTGTTAATACTATTTTTATTCCAATTTTCTTGCAAGAGTAGTGAAAAAACCTTATTTCATTTACCCTTTGGAAAAAAGTTAATTCTGCTGTGACATTCTGTGAAGGTGGGATTTGTCATTGGTTAATTCGGAGTCGATCCTCACCTTTCATCGGTATTTCATCATAATTTCGCGTGGGTGTCTACCTCCTAGAAATAGCACAATTTTAACAAGTGAAACTCGTCTGAAAAGTTTTCCACGAAAATGTTGACATTGAAATTTCCAATCCAAATTTTATCTTTTTTCAATATTTAAATACGTTTCTAATGGTCAGATAAAGTCCTCCAACCCAGATTGTCTAGCCGACAAACACAAAACAAACCAAAAATATCGTAGCGTTTTATAAAATTTAAAAAATATCTGCCCCTGTTTTATGTTTTTGTAATCTTTGACTACGTACGAGTATCTGCGGTCAGCTAAACAAGTATCTTAAGATTGTCTTCTTTAAAACATATGCAAAAATAAGTGTGCATATAATTTATACTATTCAAAATTGTTGAAAACATTCGAATAAATAAAACACTTAAATTCCACAAAAAAAAACATTTGTTTTTCAAGAGAGCATTCAAACTGAATACCATGGGCACATAAAGATATTTTTATATTTTAAGAAGTAAAATAACAAATTTATCTTTAATTCACTGTATAAGGGCTGGAAAATATGACATTTGATTTATATCACTGATATGTTCAATAAAATCTCTACTTGACATTAGCTATTTTTTACAAAATATTTGGTTATTTTTACTTCGTTATTATTTTATCGCTATTACACAGTGTCCAAATTAAGAATTAGCTTATTTGAATGTTTTTTGTAAAACAAAAAAAATGTAAATAAATTAATGAAAAAAATTATAAATAAATTTATTGGTAAAATTTTTGTTACTTATGAGCCCCTTTCATAGTTATAATTACTATGTTTAAAAAAACCTACTATCCACGCTGTAACTTCTTATTAACATAGCACTTACTCAATAATTTTATAGTTAAACTATTGTTATTATCATTAATTTTTTGTTGTTATTATGTATTATAGTCTTTTTCGAAATCTTATGACTAATTGCAACTGCTCGTACATTACGCTGCAATCATATACTTACACTGTACCTACTAACTTATTTTAATTAATTATGTTATGTATCATACACGTATTACACTCTTAGTGCAATTTACTATGATTATATAACTAATTGTAAAACCTACGCTGTAATTTTATACTTATATTGTACCTACTAACTTTTTTAAAACTCTTGGTATTATGTTATTTACAATTATTTTTATTTTACTTCTTTGTACAACTTATAATGTATCCACAAATGCCTACAGGGCACTAATAAATACATAATTTACAATGCACTTAGGAACAAAAATACAAACTTATCAAATAAAAGGAAATCATACCTGCCACCATATATTAAATCATTAAATTTACATAATGCGCTTAAATAACTTCAAAATATGGTGATTTCATTTCATTGACGGCAACCCGGGCGTTTATTGGCACTAAACAGGTTGTTACAAATACATGTACTTTACCCGTCTCACTTGACTATATCTGTTGATGATGATCGAATCGTTGCATGAACCACAGACAAAGACGGCCTGCTTGGTCAAGTGGTAAGATGCTCGGCGTTTGCAAATACATTTTATTCAATTAATATATGTCATATAAAATAATACAAAGTAATTTTGCAGCACGTTCCAGAGTGGTAGTTACTCTAAGTATCGCCCTGGTAAAAAGCCAACATCCAGAATCGAAACGTTATTTGAATTGACTTTAGACATGTTTGATGACCAGATCTGAATAGTCAGGTACTTCCCAACCTTCCTCTTCCCCATCTCCTTCCCCTTCCCACTATTTTCAGCCTAACAACATACCCTAATTGGGGATGCCATAGTCTCACTGGATCTAGACGGTTGGGAGCAGTTGGGACTCTTGTGCGGTATTCACTTTAGAAATAAGCAAATAGGAATAAACATAAAATCTAAAAAGCAAAGTGGAAATTAGAGTTTTTTTTGTGAAAGTCTTCAATTTTATCTGTCCGAATTCTTAGCTTCGTTTCTAGCGGTCAGCTAAACCAGTCTAGCCCGAGCCAGCGTAAAAATAATGAAAAAAAATCATCAAAGGCTTTATTAAATAGCCCATTCACGTGTTTGCTGGATTTTCAAAGTGTGGATAACGTAAGGGACTAACACCTTGTCGATGAGGTTCCATTGTTCCGACACAGTGTATGACGCTTTTGTGCCGCGGATGCTGACTAGTCACAGCGCCTTTAATAACCGGGGCGCGAATGTGTTAAGTTGCAATTCACCCGGACGGCAAGAAATAATACGCGGCGCAATATCCCCTCGTCATTGTTAGACAAACAAAAATGGTTCTAGGGTACGTCTGACAAAAACCACGACCGAGGATTTTATTTGATGAACATAAACATTCAAATACGTTTTATGGATGGGTGAGCGCGAGAAATTAAAGTTTCAAAGTAAGATATAATATATTTTCGTAGAAAACAATCACTTCGTGGTTCGGCATATTTATTGAAAATGATAGTTGACAGTTATTACTTTGTGAGGACAATCATTTCCACTGTCTCGTACGAAACACACGTTCGAACCAACTATTCCACACTTGAAGTAACAATATATGAAGAGAGAGCTAATTCTTTTTACCCAACCTATACAAATTTTGGATAAATACCTTCTCCTTTTTTTTACGTCGTACACCATTAGAAAGAAAAAGACATTAAAATTTCCCAAATTATCACACCGCTTTAAAGTACTGTTAGAATGTTATTCGTGTCCCGCGTCTTTGTTGACTCCGCCCACACGTTTTGAAACGCGAAATAAATGGACATAACTCGACGGCTTATTGGGTTACATGCTATATTTTTGTTTATAACAACACTGTGAAAAAGTGGTTTTACGAATAAACAAAAACATTGTGTCGACACGTGCTATGAATGGATATTTAAATACCCTAGCCCTAGTCCTAGCCATGTCCAGGTCTAGCCGAGTCCGGCAAACCTCATAAAAACTGACTACAGCAGCGCTCTCTCTTGTATATTATTGCTCTGAGATTCTACATGATATTCATTTTCAGAAGAACATTCACGAAATATTTCTACCTTTTTTCAGACGCCGAAAAAAAAAAAAAAAAAAAAAAAAATTATTTTTTATAAATTATAAAATATTGAGTCCTAGCACCGATTCGCTGCTAACTCCCTATTTAAAAAAAAATATATATTTGTGAGTACCGAATAAACCTTCATTTGCTCGGAGCCAGTGGGACTATGGCATCCTTAATTAGGGTATATTGTGAGGTTAAAGAGAGCGGGAGGGGAAGGACATAGAAAATAAGAAGACTGGAAAGTGCCCGGCGATACAGATCTGGTCTTTCACCGAAGTGATACTGAAAGTATCTACCACTATGGAACGTTGTGCAAACAAACGTTTTTTTTTTAATTTTAAATTAACTAATTGCGAAATAACACAAAAAATGATTAAATAAAACATTATTTGCGCATACCGGGATTTGAACCCGTTTCCTCTGGATTCGTAGTCGAGGATCTTTACCACTCGATCACTGAGGCCGTCAATGTTTAATTATTTATTCACTGCTGGTTGAAGTCCAGGCGGCATCTACATCCTTTTACTTTTCTATGTTTTCCTATTTCATTTTTTTAATGTAATTAATTGTGTTCTAATACATAATTTATATATTTTAATACACATAATCATGTTGGTTGTTAAATATATTGTACTCAAAAAAATAAATTCAAAGGGTGTAAGATTTTGAAATTGAATTGAATTTTCCCATTGTTTGTAGTTAATACGCTCACCATTAATATTTTTATAAGCACTGAAGAGATATAAAGAAGAGTATGGTAGGCTTGTCTATGTGCCAAAATAAACTTTTATTCTTCTTATTTCTGGTGAAAACGATAAAAAAAATCTTAAGCCTAGCACTCAAAACGCTAAACGCCACTTTGTAGCACAAGCAAAATTTTATTTGTTGATTTCTCTTTAAATTTTACATGGATTATTAGGAAAATGTCTAAGGTTTCTTTATCGAAGGAAGCAATCACTTTGTGGCTTGATTGATTACTTAAATAAAAATATTTTAAAGCTAATTGTCATTTATATACATTATATTGGTTTTCGAGCTTAATTTTTCTTTCAGGAAAGTATATATAAATCAGTTTATATATATACTTTCCTGAAGAAGGTTAAGTTTAACTGAAACCGGTCGAATGTTATATGTATATAAATAAAGTGGCTTAAAACTTAAATATTTTTTATTTAAATTCTAAGGTTTCTAGTGAACATTTTTTAAAACTATCACCTTTTAAATTCTATCAATATCTATAAATTTTAAAAATATCTGTAAAAAGCGTAGTTTAAAAACTCCTAATTTTACCCAAAATTCTAGTATGCATTTCATATAGAATTTAATAGATTATGGCAACAGAAATAGTTTAAATAATAATGTATTTTGTTTTAAACCACTTTATCATTATACATTTATTATACATGTGTCAACTAGTTTCGGTTGGAGACAACTTTTTTCAGGATAATAAAATTTAAATTAATCTTAGAATAGCTATTTACATATAACGTAAAGAATAATTACATTTAAGAAAAGAAAGAAATAAAGTATGGCATGTTCAAATGAATCAAATATTTGAGTCGGGCCATGTGAAGAGTCGAATGATGGTAGGTTAGTTAGTTAGGTAGGTAAAGAAAACACTAGGTATAAGTTGTTTAAAATAAAATATATTATTATTTAAATTATGATGTCAAGCCAAGATTTGCCACCTTTGAAAACGTAATTTTTTTTTTTACTGGAAACCTTAGATATTTTTCTAATTCCCGTGTAGAACTTTTGAAAAATCATTTGTGGTATTACTTGTGTTAGAAAGCCAAAGAGTGCGTATTTTTATATGCTGATTCTAGAATATAGTCTCGATAGTCGAAATTATTTCTTGAATGTAATCAGTTTGATAGGCCCGGAAGCCGAAAGATCTTATATAAATTGACGACAACAATTTTCTGTTAAATCGATATAGATAACACTTCTAGGGATTTCCCGTTCAGTGATTATAATGATATGCCCGTTTTATCCGCTCTGCTGTTACATAATATCATAATCCTATTTATTGAAGAGAAGGGTTGAAACTTCATCGACGTATGGTTGTTTTATTTCCGTGATGAATTAAATTATTCATAGGTGCTTCTGATATAATATTTACTGATGGAATTATTATTACGCGAGGCAGCTAATAAATAGAGCCAGCACGATATTTCACTTCTAACAATGTTTACTTAAAAGTTTCATCTCCAGGGGGAGTTTGCTCTAAACCTTCTCATAATATTGTTATTAACGACTAATCCATGCGCGATAGAGGGCCGACGACTTATAGCCCTCTGAAAAGTGGAAATATCACATTTCATAAAGGATCATATTTGCTTAAAACAAACTTGACTAATATTTTAAAAATATATTTAGGAGACAAAAATGTACCAAAGTATCATGTCCTACTATTTTTTTCTTCTTATGGTGCCTTCTCCTATCGAAGGCTTGCTATCATCAGGGAATTTTTCACTCCACAGATTAGTTCATATGTTTCTAACTATCGTTATAAAGATATTTTTTTCAATTCTTTCAGATTTTAAAAACCACAAATATATTTATTTTTTAAATTCTAGTATAGTAAAGCATCGAGCCATTTTGCCGCCGTAGTACACATAAAGGATAGAACGCCACACAATATTTATATGTATTCTTCTGTTACTCTTGTTTGTTTATATAGCACGACTCTAGTATTTTTACTCAATTGATCATGGTCTGTCTTCCAGGTGAGTCCGTAGATTTTTCTTCCATCCACTTGCGTGTCATATATTTTCCAGATACTCCCCTTTCTGTCCTTCCTATTTACACATTCAAACCATATAAGAGTCCCCTTCTTAACAAATATTATTCATTATGTGTACATTTGACAGCTCTGAGGTCGAGTGGTTAAGACACTCGACTACGGTTACGGGTTTAAATCATGAAAATAAATAAAATAAAATTTAAATGTGTTATTTCACATTTAATGAACATGAAATAATATGCAATATATTTGCGGCACGTTCAAGAATGGTAAATACTAAGTGTTGCCCTGGTGAAAGACCACAATTCAGAATCGAAACTTTGTTTGAAATGGCTTTAGCCGTGTTTGGTGGCCAGATCTGAAGAGCCAGGTACGTACTCATCTTCCTCTTCCCCATCTTCTTCCTCTGAAATTCTAGTAGGGCATAGTTTCGCTGGCTTCAGATGGTTGGGAACAATTGGGACTCATGTACGGTAGTAACTTAAAAATTGACTTTGCATTGTTTTTATACTTCTACATTAATAATACGTCTCTTTTGATACAAGAAGTTACAGTATTCGTGAAATTTTTACTGCATTACTCTGTTAAAAGATAAATTATATAGAAGTTTAAGTTGTCTCTTCAATAAATTGGATTATTTTAGGATAAACCTTTAGAACTTTAATTCACGTACTCGTACATCAGCGCAAAAACGATTTTGGCAAGGTTTAGTACCATTATGTGCTGCAGTCAACTTAGTTCCAAAGTGGTTGCATGAATTTTTATCAAGAACCTTGCTCGGAAGGCTTCCTTGTCTCCGACAACACGAGCATCACGAGCGCGGGCAGTATGTATATTTCATAATTTGCAATATCGCAACTTTGTACGAGACGCTCCGTTGAATATGTATTCAAAAAATTGTTTCACTTATCCTTTTTTCAGCGTAGGAAATGAGTACGTGTACAAAAACATCCACTTATACATGCAGCAGCTTTGATACGCCTCACGAACACATGCAAATGTCCCGCGTAAGGGGTAGGAGTGAAAGGTAAGTAGGACCTACCCCATAGAGGCGGGTGAAGTGGCGTTTTCCGTGATGTACATTAAAGATGCCCCTCGCACCTCGCTAAGTGGTTGTCAATCATTCAGGGACCATCCGACACTCCGCTCGGGATATGAAATTTAAGCTACCCTCTCGGAGTTGGACACCCCTCCCCCGCCCGGCGCGCCCCCCGGATCGATGGATCGCGCGCAAAGTGCCGGCCAACATTCATCATTATAATTGGCGCGAAAACTGTCACGGCGTTTGGCCCTTTGCTTTATCAAGGCGAAGCGCTCTATTGACTTCCTTTGATTCGTCGAGTGCAAATTTCGTTGAGCGAGCCGAGCCGAGGCACCTGGGGCTCGTTTGCCGGATCGGGGTGTCTCACGTTCGCGATCTTTATGTCTCGTTCGTATGCGTTCTGACGGTACTGTACGCTTCGTAGTTTCGGATTCCTATGTGAATGACTTGCATTGACACACACATATATCTAAATGAAAATCTTATTATGTGTAAGCTCCTCTTATTTTCCTTTTGATATTGATTTGATATAGTATTTTTGGTACTGTAAAACGCATTGTATAACATCACTAAGAATATATGTGACTGCCACTGCGTTCTCAAGATGCGGATGCACCGGGCGGCGGAATTACACCAAGCTTCTCAGTGGAAAGAGTCGACTACAAATTCATAAAATTGGCTCAAAAACTTGATTGGTTAAACAAAACTGTAGATACTTGTGCGAAAGTTGCCAACGCGCTTATCTCAGTAATATTTGCATGTAAATTGTGGAATTATAATTTTATTCCCATAGAAAAGCAGTAGAAAATTATCTGCTCTTATTATTTTGGGAAAGCAACAATTTCATCGTTGCGTGGCTCGGAATTGTTAAGTTCTTCGAGCCACCGGCTGAAGGTTACCCAACTTTCCATATTTTTAATTATTTTTTCATGCGATTACAATAATTTATAGTATTATTTAATGAACTGCGGGAGCATAACGATAAACTTTACTTTTATGAGGCCATTTACATAATACCGTCAACATTACTAATACCCACAAACAGTAATTCACAAGTTGTGATAAATAAACGTTAAAGAGTATATTATTTTATACCTTAATAATGGCATTAGAGTGTAATGATCACACTTAATTTACATTGTTATTTTTTATTGTTCATTAAGACATCAGGTATTATTATTTAAAAAAATATATAGTTCAAATACTAATCTGCGTCTTTCTAGATATCTTTAGAATAACTCTTAGAATATATTCAATATGCCTACATTATTTTTATGTGTACATACAAGTATATTTGGTAAACATACCAAATAAAATTATATGTTTTTTTTTTAAATCACATAAAATAAAATATATAGAGCTCGAGACCTTTCCTGTATGCTAGAGGAAAGCACCAACCAACTATGCAACCCTAATCCAAACACTTACTACCATTTTTATCAATCTCTTGTTTCTTGAAAATAATTTTCAATTGTTTTTTTTTAGATTTTTTACTTTAACTTTTACTAAAACATAAACGTGACTCAAATTAAAGTTTTGTGTCACTTGTTCATGACAATAATATTTTCACTGTCAACCACTGACCGATATACATATACGGCACAAACATGGACCATTGACATACAAGTGAGTGGTTAAGAAGCACAGTAAAACTAGACAGTAAGAAATTTTGTACACAATAAGTAAAATGAAAAAAAAGTTTTTAGTGAAATTAAAAAAAAGTTCAAGGTACTACTGAATAGGAGCAAAAAATAATAATATCTACCAGTAAAATTGTACTTAATCTTGTGGAATTAATGACAATGAAATATTTGAAGTATTCCAAAAGATTCATTTAACTGTGTTTATATAAAGTAGTAATAAATTGGTTGTATTTAACATAGTTATGGGGTAAAGATTTGTTGAATTCTACTTTTGTATGACAATAAACTACCGCAGACCGTAGTTTCGTCGATATTAGAATATTCATTCCCTAATCGATGTGGGCGATGAATTATTGAATTTTGCTCTGCGTTAGTGGCCGTATTGTTTTAATAGTAAGAGGTCTTGAGTAAAGTTGACCTACTAGGTATGTGGTAGTTTTTATTAACTAATTTGGGGATTCAGTCAAACCAGTTGTCAATAATTTTAAATAAAAAAAGTTAAGTCAGTGAATATTCATCTATTTTACAACGTTAATTGATTTCATTAGAGAATTAAAATTGATATCATCACCAGAAATTCACAATTTAAATAAATTGTTCCAATAAATTTATGCTGGATTCTCTCAATAGAATTCGAATGACTGTTGTAAAAAGGATTTCATATTAGGAAATTATATTCCAATCGGCTTACAACTAATGAATAAAGTAATTTTAATATTTGTATGTTTTTGAAGTTCTTATATATTCTTATGATGTAGCCCAACATATTAATTTCTTTACTAGTAATGTTATTTATATGATTAGTAAATGCTAGTTTAGTATCAAATGTTATTCCAATGTCCCTTATTTCTGGTACAGATAATAAACTACAATTGTTCCACGTATAACTATCTAAATTCGATAGGGTGTTTCACTCTAAAAAAAAACATAATTTGACACTATTTAATATTAAACCTGAGTTTGCTAACAGTACACTACCCTGAAAACTTGGTAAAACTTGATTGTAGGGACAAACAATCATTGACATTCGTAACAATTTTAAACATGTTATATACTCGTATTAACATCAACTATTATGTTACTGACATCATTTATGGTTTATTATTTCAGGTGCTAGCCTTAAAGTACGCCACTTGTAGCCTGAAATTGATAAGACGAGTGTTCATTGATTAGACAAATCATTTTTAATGAAACATAATAAATTACCATGTATTCTTAGCTTTGACATTTTTTTATTAAAATCTTATAGCATTCCTAGAAGTGTTATCTATATCGCTTAAAAAAAGCTATGTACTATTTAATTTAACTGAGAATTTTTGACTCCTAGGCCCCAGAAAGATTAATGAAATAAATTTTCTGCTCAAGAAAGGATTTCGGTATTTGAAAATGTTTGATAAATGAAGCATAAGTAATGCACGCCTACAAAATACTTCTCTCGGTTTATAATTTCAATGTTGTTTCATAAGAATAAAAAAATTCAATTTCAACGAACCATAAATCCCATTGATTTTCAGAAACCTTCTTGAAGCAACATTTATTTAATGGAGAGAAACATTTTCTCAAAATAATTCCGTACGGAGGAGGTATTCTGTGAGGTTGTTCAATTTTGATAAAATCAGAAACACCTCGACAATATTCCGGCGAATACGGGACGCCGTGGATGGAGCAACTTCCCGTGTTATTCCGTAAAGCGAAGTTCCCATCCTGGCCGAGCCGCCGGGTAGCGCACACCGCAGTACCGCCATGTCATGGAAGTTTTGCTTGTCAACTATCTGCCTTTTTTCTTTCTTTTGTCAAACATAAAAATTTAGTTGCAGAAACAACTGGGTAGTGCAGCAATGGGGGACTGTCATTCGTCCTCTTTCTACCTCCGTGAAACTTTCATGAAAATGTCTTGTGTGCTGCTTAAGCGCGCGCCAGTGGCCGCCGCTTTATTTGCGGATTCTCGCAGTGCCCTCTCATGCGGAGTTTTGATAGTTTATTCCAAGTTTAAATAAATAAATGTAGGTAAATATTAAACTTTTGCGTAAAAGTAAAGAAGGGAATTTACTAGCGTTGGGAAAAACTTCAATGTTTTGTGAATGCTTCACGAATTGTTAGTTCTTTAAAATGAACACTTCAATTGAAGTCGAACTCGCAAAAAAGAGATTTTAATTTATCGGCTTATTGGTTCGGTTATTTTTGGAACCGGTTCCTCGCCGAAAAACCACGTGCTAGTCGGTAGAGATTTGAAAACGAAAAGAACTGGAACTGTTTCCTCGCCACGTACTAGTCGGTAAAACAAAATCACGTACTAGTCGGTAGTGCTTTGACACTGGAAAGAACTGGAACCGGTTCCTCGCCGAAAAAGCACATGCTAGTCAGTAGAGTTTAGAAAGTGAAAAGAACTGGAATGAACTACCGACTACAATTGAAGTATTTTTTCAATGAAATGATGTTAATCAAACGAATGAAAGCTAAAATGAACTACCGACTTCAGTTGAAGTATTTGTTCAATAAAATGAAATAAATGAACGCTAAAATGAACTACCACCTTCAATGGAAATATTTGTTCAATGAAATGAAGTAATTGAAATGAATGAACGCTAAAATGAACTACCGACTTCAATTGAAGTATTTGTTCAATGAACAATGAATGATGTAGGAACTATTGCCAAAAAAGTAGTTCTTTGAAGTAGTTCTTTCAAAGCGGTCACGACGCTAGAATTTACCATGTAATACTATTTATCGACTGTGTTTAGGTTAAAGGCTTTATTTAATATTTTTCGTAAGGAAATTTAGGTCTCAGTGGTAACATAAAGGTCATGCTATCATGCTTGACACCTGATCTTCGTTTAGATTCTGAATCGAGGTCTTTCATCATTATCTACCATTCTGGAACAAACATCGAATATGGTATGAAATAACATATGTTGATCCCTGAGACGTCTATGCGGTAAAAGCATGAATTACCGTATTAAAAATGTGGATATCCGGAAAGGATGCAAAGCTGATGTAGGCATAATGAATAGAATCATGAAAGGGACGCATGATTTTGGCATGTAGAGCGAACGAACGAAGAAAGGATTGTGAAAAGAATATATGACACGAAAGTGAATAGAAAAAAAAGTCGGGGACACCCGAGCAAGACGTGGTACGATCAAATGAATCAAATACTTGAGTCGGGGCATGTGGAGAGTCAGAATAACAAAAGAGTATGTATGAGACGATGCATGAATGTGAATGAAGCAAGAAGTGTGTGCCAAGACCGAGTTGTTCGGCGGTCCATCCTCTCTGCCTACCGGAGTGACGGTTGGTTAATTAGTTTAAATTAATAAAAATAAAATTGTTTGAGCACGCATGGTTTTAAACCCGCAACTTATGCACGTGTTTTTGTGTTATCAGGTATTAAATTAATATTAAAAACCTTAACTACTGAAACGTTTTCTTTTTCACCATTGGATAAATTAATTATTTTTATATCTTATGATACCAGTCCAGATTTCAATGAACCCGGGAGAGCGAGTGCAAAACATTTTCACTGTGATACTAATGCGCGAAACAATGCAAAATTTGCAGAAGTTTCAAAATTAGCCGGATTCCGTTGTTTATCTAATAACGTAATTATACAGTGGCATTGTGCGGCAGAACAGACTTATCAGACCGCTGTATCTGGCCATGTCATGACGAGCTGGCCGAAAAACTTACACACACCACAGTGAAAATTTGCGAAAAAAAGATGATATTACTGCATTCGTTGTAGTTAGATAGAAATTATATATTTATCATTTTTTTTTAAACTTTTTGTTTCTTACATTATCTACCTCATTAGATCATAAGAACCTGTTCTGAGGTAAGTGACAGTGAGTACAAGTAGAATAATTTAAAAAAAATGATAATATTCTGGGTGAAGAATTTCAAGTGCTATTTTAGGAGGTCTTCAATTTCCTTGCGGTTCTTACTCATTAGCTATTTAGTAATGTTTTGATTAAAGAAATACATATTGGTGATGGCTATAGTCTATGGTGATTATTGACACAATATTTAAAAAAAAATACATTTAATAAAATAGAAAAACACACAGAAACGAAAAAAAAATAGATGACACATGGTCTTGAACCCGGATCTATTGCTTGTCTGGCGGTCGTGTTTTCCATTAAACCATGTCACCTTTTTGAAACCTCTGACTATTTCTCCATTAGATTTTTTTTTGAAAATCTTTAGTAAACTTTTTTATTTTGCAATCGAAGATTTAAACCAGAAGTAAATCATTTTCAAGAGTTTTGGAAATGTGATCCCTGAGGCGTATGTGTGCTAAAACCATGTATGACCGTGTCACAAATGTGGATATCCGGAAAGAATGCAAGGCTGATGTAAGCGTTATGAATAGGATCAAGAAAGGGACGCTTAGATGGTTTGGGCATGTAGAGTGAATGGACGAAGAAAGTGTGAAAAGAATATATGATGCAAAAGTGAATGGAAGAAGAAGTCGGGGTCGCCCGAAGAAGACATGCTACGATCAAGTGAATCAAATATTTGAAGCGGGCCATGTGAAGAATCAGAATAACGAAGAGTGTGTATGATACGATGTATGAATGTGAATGAAGCAAGGAGTGTGTGCCAAGACATAGTTTTATGGCAGACCGTCCTCTCTGCCTACCCCTGCAAAGAAACGGCGTCATGTCAATTAGTATATCTTTATCATTAGCAGCCGTTATCCCCATAGTCAAGGACGAATACATCCAAGATTTTCTCGTTATTTTGTAGTTATTTGTTTCTGAGGACAATAATATGTTACTTCGATATATGCAATCTTAACGGATAAATTAAAAAAAAAAAACCATGTTTAAACAGATTTTTTTCTTCATATTAACCGATATCGCACACCTTGACGTTTAAATGAAATGCAACCATATTCCTTCAGTATAATTTCTTAAAAATGATTTAAATTTATAAAAATCAAACTTCGCAGAGGCGAAGAAATATAAATAAAACATGTCATCTTTCTCCTTTGCAATACAATTTTATTAATATTTTGTGTTTAAAATGTGTTTAGTATTCAGAATATGGCCCTTTATGCTAAAAGCTTACAAGTGGATCATGATATGGAAATTGAAGTTAAAGCCATCTAATATAGTGGTACTCAAATACTGGTCCGTGGACCGGTCTACGATCAACGAGGTAAATGATGCAGTTAGTCAAAACATATCACATTCAGCGGCGATGAGTCTGGCCAGTTCAATTTAACAGATTTCATGCGCTTTTTGTACATGTGTTTATTTTTTACACGTAATAAAATAGGAACTAAGAGCCAAAAAAAAGAATAGTCAAATGGGCAGAAAATTAGTGAAACGTGTAACGCAATTTTTTGCATACTTAAAATCTTTTTTGGCACTGAGTTCCTATTCAAAAAATATATACATTTATATATATATATATATATATATATATATATATATATATATATATATATATTTAAAAAAAAATTAACAGCCAATCAACAATAATTAATGCATTTATAATAAAAAAAAATAACAAATCATGCCAATTACAATTTTTCCTCTATATATATTGGGAAATTAATAGCCAATCAACAATAATTAATACATTTTCATTAAAAAAATAACAAATCATGCCAATTACAAATTTTCCTCTGCTGATGATAAATAAAGTGTGACAAAATATACACAGTTTTAATTTAGTAACTTTACTAATTTGGTGTGGTGATAGGAAGGTGGAAGGGAATATGGGAATGGGATGAAGGAAGAAGGAAGACGACAGGAGAGATGGGAGGTTAGTTTCAATGATCTAGTTATTACGTATACTCATTAGTCAAAAGTTTCTTGTAAGAGTTTGTAAAAAATATTCTATAAATGTAACGGATCGTCAGTACACAGTGGGATATACATATGTAGTGGAAACAAATCATGGTCGGTCTGCGCGGCTGGGGGGCGTTGTAGGGCCCTGCGGGCCGGTCGACCGTATGCGTATGGGCGACCGTATGCGGCCAGTGAGACTATGGCATCCTCAATAGGGTTATGTTGTGAGGCTGTAGGTAGTGGGATGAGGAAGGAGATGAGGAAGGGGAAGGTTGGGAAATACCTGGCTATTCAGATCTGGTCGCCGGACGGCTAAAGTCATTTAAAGCAATGTTTCGATTTAGAATGGTGGTCTTTCACCAGGGCGATACTGAAAGTATCTACCATTCCTAAAAGATTATGAAAGGATTCAGTCACTAACGCAATGCCGGTCAATTATATTTCATGCCATTATTATACAATTTATATATCTGATACCGCACAAGAATTCAATTTCCCAGAATTAGTGGGATTATGGCATTCCTGCCCAAATGCGATGTTGAAAGAAATAAGGGACATAAAGGAGAAGGGAGAAATAAACAATTAAAAGTACTTGGCTATTAATATTTGTTCAAATACATAAAAAAATACTTTTTTTAAGACCACAATTATTAATTCTTTTTTTTTGACTGACTGGTTTCGCTTAGAGAAACGTTAAAACTAAACAAAAAGCACAACATGTGCGGTTATATTTACATACAAAGGGAGAACAAAATATAAAATAAAATAACGGAACAATGAGAAAACAATAAAAGCTAAGCGAAACCGATCGGCCATAAAAATAAAAATAATATCCCTGGTCTTATACAAAGTTATTTTTTCATTTCTTTAAATACGAGTATGTCAAATCACAAAGTGATTGCTTTCTACGAAAATATAATAAATGTTCACTTAATATTAAATAAAAATCCATTGCAAGCAATGTTTCACTTACCTATCGTAGTATTTCATCAGAGCGATACTGAGAGTATATTGAAAAAAAAACTCAACTCATTTTCATTTCCTCTTTTATGTGGATTAGACCCTGCAATGCGCAGAAGTTTCACTATGATATAGTGAGTATTATAGCCAAAATGTTTCATCCTAATTCTTCGTAAAATAATTTTTCGTTCTGGTTCAAATTGCAGCATTTTCAAAAACTTAACCATGCAATCCAAAAGTCACCAACAGTTCCCACATATTAGGGGTGATATTTTATGTGACATAGGTGTATAGCGACCTAGATACGTAACCTCTCACAGGGCACATTTTCACCACTGAAATAAGCTCACAAGATGCAAGCTGTGCTCATGGTAATTTGCTCCCTAATAACCGAAGCGCGAGTCTTAACGTCGGTTCGAAAAGTTTCGCCGGGAAAAGAATAACCAACAAAAGGGTTGTAGGTTGCCAAAAAACACCAAGTAATTATGGATACATATAATAAAATACACCGAAGAGAAAAAATACAGAAGTACTGAACAAAAAATCCCTAGATGTGTCATTCATACAAATTTGAAAAAAAACTGATATCGCCAATGTACACAAGACCGAAAAAAACTCCTAGGCCCCAAATAGGTCAATGAAATTGAAAGTAGTTATGCAGAAAGCGTTCAACCCACAACTTGCCAAAATCGAGTTGTACATGTTTTCCTATAGATAATATTCTATTTTTAACTAACCCACAGTGCAGATATTTGACTTAAATTGAAGTTTGAAACATTCAAATGTAGGATAACATAGGAAACACATTATTTAAAAAAATATATACATTGATAGATTATAAATGACCCATTTATAATAATTCTCAAAAAACATTAATATTCACTTCACAAAAGCCGTAATTTTTGGGGTTGGATGCTTTCTGCATAATTATGTCCAATTGATCACCCCGTTCAAAAAAGATGTACGATATTTGGAAAAAAATAATCAATTTTACCAAAACTAAGGATGAAAATAGTTTTTCTTAGGCACACAGATACGCTCGCAACATAATTTTATCGGTTAGCCCTTTAAGTTTTCTTACTTCTAGAGGAAATGATTAAACATTTTCAAATGTCGATATTATCTGTTTTTTTGGGAATACCGCACAAGAGTCCTAACTGTTCGGAGTCAGTGGAACTATACCATCCCAAATCAAGGCGTGTTGTAAAGCTGTACGTAGGGGAAAGAGAGGAAGAAGAAGAAAGTTGTATAGTACCTAACTACTAAATAAGAGTCGGTCACCAAACTAGGTTTCCACATCAAGCAACGTTTGGATGAACAGAAAATTAAACTTATTTTTTCTATTTTCGTGGAAAGCAATCACTTTGTGGTTATAAATATTTAATGAATATAAAAAAATAACTTTGTTTAAGACCACAGATTTTAATATAATCGTTTATATAACATTAACCTGTTAACCGGAGACTTTCGTTTTGAATTACGCAACACACAACGAGCGCGAACTCTTTCACTAGGACGTGTCAATACGTCACGCCTGGAGGATGTAATTTCTTTTAATTTTCATTTTTTATTTATTCTTAAAATAAATGAAAAGGTTATGAAATACATATATATTTTTCGTTTATTTATATTTAAAGCATAAAGGAAAATTCAAAATTAGTATCGCTCGAATTACTGTCAGATGACTCCGATGACGTACTCATAATACGTCTCCTTTTTCTACCTGCCGCGGCCGCTACATTGATTTCGTCATCGCTGATATCGGTTTCATTCATTTAGATGGATACCTAGAAAAATGTATTCTAAAATAAAAAGGATAGAAATATAAAAAAAGTTAAGTAAATAATATAAAATAAGAGTCACGTCCACCACTCTCAATGGCGAAATGATACTGATTCCCTCCGCGTCTTAAATTCACGTCGAGACATGTATGGATGACTAATACTTTTGTTGCTCGGAAATATACGTCCCGCCTATTCCAGGGCACAATATATATTTCAAGGACGTATTCATATGTCCTACCCGTACCCGATACTGTTTACGTTTGACGTATTTATACGTCCCGTCCGGTTAACTAGTTAATATTGTAAATATAATTACACACTTTGTATTTTTGTAACGTGATGATGCTTAGGCTAAGCAAAACCGGTCGGTTATAAAAATATGAATAAAATATGTGGTCTTATAAAAAGTTATTATTTCATTTTCATTGAATATTTTTTGTTTGTCACAGGCAAGAAGTCGAAAGATCTTGGATGCATTAATTGGCTACATTAGTTCAGTTTCATAGTACCTATGTTTTGAAAGCAAGTCGGGCGTTTATATTTTTTTCCTGGTAAATGTACGTTATCCGCCTCACTAGACCATGTATGATCTGAGGTGGGGTTAGATCACACTATTTTTTCATTTATTAAATCAATTTTGAGTTATAATAAAGTGTGACATATACCTATTTTTTTAAAAACTAATGAATTCATTAATGCGAAGGTTGAGTTTATTTTTCATTTAAAAGGTTTTCTATACGTGGATTGACAATTGAAACACAAATCAAATTGTCTTCAAGCGATAATAAACGATTAATGATAATGACGATGTAGTTAGTTTTTAAAGCCTCCTTAGACAAGCAGCCTTTTTCGCACAAGCAAAAAGTGGAAAATGGTATTCGTGGCAAGTGTTAACAAATTCTTTTTCACGTTAGTAATGTAAAACTTTGATACACGTTAAAATATAGAGTGAGGGGGTTGTGACACTAAAAGTTGTGAAACGACGGGACTAATTAGAAATTAAATTAATATTAGTTATTCAATACCGTTTGGTACTTTTTGATACGAGTGTAGCGAATGTGAAATTGCCCCCACCCCAAAAACAATAAAGCTACACGTACCAACAAATAGCACTAAACATTCAGTCAACAGTAAACATATTTTCCGAAATGTAAATTTGCTATTTGTTTTGTTAACAATCCAAAACACCTACCTATGTCGTCTTTTAAGTATGAAATAAATCTTTTCTTGTCTGCACTCTTTACGAGTAAACATATTTTTCCGAATGTCTTTTAGTTATTTGTTTTGAAAGGCTTTCTTCCTCCTCCGAGAGGAAATGTTGTGTTCGCAGTCTGTCTGCGGCCAGCGTTCTGGTGGGTTATTGTGCCGCCGCCGGGAGAGCGCCACTTCTCGGGATGTCGCTCCGAATATATTTTGAGCACTTTTAAGCAAAATTGGTTTCAGAAATTGCCCCGGGCTACTTCAGAAAAGGTCTTGCTAGAAATTAAGTTTCAAGTTATAGAATGGAATAACAAGCAAAATGTATTCCACGTTGTGCTTCGGTTTGGCGGCGAGCGTCGCCAACCGGATTACTCGGCCAGTTAACCTTCGCAGGTCTAAATTGTCGATGGGTTGTATCCGAAAACGCTTATTCGGTAGAATAATGTCAAACATAACATTTGATCATTTAACCTAATTATGAACCTTCATATACAGGTAGTTACGTTTTATTCATTACATATTTAAAAAATAAAACTCTTCGCATCGCCCTCCATTAACTTTTATTTTCGGATTTTATTGATTTTCCAGATGAAAAAATATCAACTTTCGTATTTTTATTTCATTGTGCTCTTTATTTTTATATATTTTCATTGAAAAACGTGATAGAAAAATTACAAAAAATCGATTAAGTTAGGGTTATAGCAAAAAACCTGATGTCAAGTATTTCTTAATATTTTCCTATATCGTCTACTATTTTGTTTCTTCGATTCTAACAAACATCGCTAAAAGACTTCCATTATCCCGTATAAAAAACCGCCACTACCCCAAATTGTAGAGGCGGTTTGAAAAGCGTGATCTTGTATAGAATTTACTTAAACCTTAATAGATATAAATAAATATTAACGGTGAATTAATCAATTGTTTATATAGTAAATAAGTTTTGTTTGATAAATGCATGATATGGCACACAACTCTTAGATTAGATATGTATTAGCAAAAATCAATTTTGCGTCACCCACAACAAACGAAGCAATGCAATTTGCTAATAGTGCTGTCTCTAGTGTTAGGCATACCCAGTAGATGGCAGGTGGAAAAAATATCGCTGTAGCATAATATATATACTTTCTGAGAAATTATGCCGACCGCCATTTCCCGCTTACTGTCATTTCCTCGCTCTCCCCTACTCATGTATGCAGGTACTTATTTTGTTATTGTGTTAAATACATCCGAAATTTTGACACATTGAGAACCAACCAAATAATAAGTTTGACTTATATTAGATATTATTATGGAAAATCTAAAAAAAAACATTTTTACTTGAAACAGATCTCAACTCAAAAAAACGTCAAGCACTTGAATTGCAATAAACTCTTTTGTGCATGTAGAGCTTTATTTAGTGAGATGTAAGCAGGATATGAAGCTTCCTTTATTGCTTGAAGAATCTGGGCGGGATATATGGCAGCAATGGTGTGTGTACAGTGCATACTGTAAACTTCCTGAAAAACTACAAATGGTGATGTTCTTTTCAAGATAAAACCGTTTGAGTAACTCCACATTATTATATTGTTTATTGCCGCCAACACTTTCTTTATCTGATATATTAACGTAGGTCAGTTTTATTACCCTCCTGTATCAACAGTAGATCACCGTGTGAAATTTTGTCAGCTTTTCCATGATATTTCAATAAATTGAAATTTAGTAAAAAAGTTTTCGTATTTTACAGCTCGTATGAGTAACATTTATTTATTTATTCAACTTCAGTAAGATCAAATAGTTTGTGTGTTCTAATATATGAGATTATACATTCATATATCTGTATGTGAAAGGAAGAACGGAATGAGTAAAAAACCACAGGTTTTCAGGAGAGCCAAAATAAAATTAAGGAATTCGGTTTTTTGTATGTTACCATGTCATATGTCAATAGTCTTTGTTAAAAAAATGATCGCACATTATTTTATTTTCCGATTAATTTAATTTTTCCTTGCTGATTTTGTATCAAAGGAACAATTCCTCATACTTAACTCAAAACTTGATTTTTTAACTCATTCCGTTCTTGCTTTTGCACACAGTATATCAAACATGTTTTTCTTATGGCATTTTATTAATTTAAGAATATTCAATTACAAAACATCTTACCTCATTATAATGGTAAATTGAAGAGCACAAGTTTTATTTCTTTAAAATATTTCGTTAAATAAGTTTGGGAAAGTATACGAAATTATAAAAAAAGTGCGATCTAATCTCAATAATACCCACGGCCTTGCCATTAGAAGGTTTTATTTAATTGTTTTCAAATACATTTTTTCTCAATTACCCTGTTTTACTACAAGTACATTGTCATTATTATATACCAAATGTATTAAAAAAAGGGTTAAATATTTGTATGACTTGTTATTCATTCCAGTACGACCCGTCTATGAGGATATAATATCAAAAGATAACGTAAACTAACGATAATACCGGATGCATGTCTCAACAATAAAAATCGATTGGAGTTGTTTCGAAAAGAAATCCTTTTTCTCTTGTCCGATTCCCCCCACCCCAGTTGAAACTTACCTAATCTGAGGATATTTTTTACTCTGGGGTTTTTAACTATTATCATGGGTGGTTATGAACTCCCTCGGGTGGGATGTTTAGAACATTAACACAAAAAACAACAAAAATGTGAGAAACATAATATAAACACTAGAGATCCTGAGACAATGGGTTCGAACGTGAACAAATAATAACAAATAATGGGTATTTGCGGCATCAAATATCTTCCGTCCTTTCAGAGCTGAAACGTTGCTCGAAATGGCTTCAGTCGTGCTTAGTGGCCAGTACTCCCAACCTTCCTTTCACCCATCTCTTTGCCTCCGCACGCCCTTTAGCCTCGAAACATACGCCAATCGAAGATGCCATAATCCTACTGACTCAGAAATCGCATTTGCTATTCAAAGAAAAAAAAAAACAAATTGCGTTAACGGAAAAACTTATAGTTTTAGTATATTAAAATAAAGGAATAATCCTGTTTACTTAGGAGTCTCTTGGTAAGTTGCTGCCTTCCGCAAGGTTTAAAAGTGACGGCTCAGAGGAGATAATATTAACTTGGCCAAGCCTTAAAAAGTTCAGGCACAAATGCGCATGTTGGAAATGCGACGAAACAAATTATACAGAAAGAATGGTTTAAATATTTAAAAAGTTTAATAATTCAAGGAGGAATTACCTTAAAATGCAGCCATAAAAAACGCACGAGCCATAAAGAATCGAAAAAGCCATTCGAGTTTTGTATTATAAAAGAAAATTTCTACACGGTGGAAAGTTGGCTGAGAACTTAATTACCATAATAATAATAATAAAATGCTGTCTCCGCGAACTCTTGCTGAGGGTGGTAGTCAGTAATAGTTTCGAGTATTACGGCAACTATTTGCAACACGTAAGTGCATTTTACTTGAGAATTATCAAAAATACTTATCCCACAAGTTAACAAATTTATTATTTTTTTACGAGCCTCGCGAGCTCTCTTTAAAAGCTTTTATTTTCTTTGCAACAAGCGTTAAAAATCAAATTTTACCTGCTTTTATTTAATCGATTCACAAATGTCACCTGTCTCCTTGATCACGATTGTAAGTCGATACATTATTGCTTATTGAATAAAATTTGTTTTGATGTTTTTTTTTTAATAATGCGAGCGAATTTTAGTGTGCTAGAGTGCTAAGATTGAAAAAAAGCGACAAATTAAATTTAAAAAAAAGTTGTATAAAGATTTTCAGAACTTTTCAGTTTAGTTTGCTGAAAAATCTTCATAACAAAAAAATGAAATTTCTAAACACAATTAAATATATTTTTACCACAACAACGTCAATTATGACGTTTTTTTTTTTCAACATTAGCACTCTAGAAAACTAAAAAGTCACGAAGCGCCACTGCACCTGAGTAAATCTGCTTATATATTTTACGTTTTGTTTTGTTGTTTTTTTGCTGTTTTATTTTGTCTGTTTATTCGTTTGTTTGTTTAAATTCAATGATCCATAGCTCATGATGGAAATTATGTAGATAGCTGATAGCTTTTTTGTAAGAAAAGCTGTGCAAATTTTATGGCGCTCAGTATGCTTCCATGTGTCCACCTATAAATGGCCGAATTCCTGTCTCAATATAACACAAAAGGCAAGTTATGGATTTAGAGTTAGCTAAAAGAGGTTCTTTAATGCATATAAAGCAGCAATATATATATATTTTCAAGTACATCGAACGCAAGTTTTAGTCAAAGAAAAACATCGTATAGGATTCTATCCAGGTAAAAAAGTGTCAATTCCGAACAAGTCCTGATATTATCTTATAAATTAAGTGCAGGTAGAAAACTCCGCTATCGCTTGAGCGGAGTTCCCAACCTGCTTGGCTGGAACTTTCTACTGCAGCGCTCGGCCTCGTCTTCGATACCAACATTTTTTAGCTTTCTTAAGCTTGCTATATCTCAAGCACCAACGTTCTTTACGACGGCTCACGATACTTAAACAATAACATCACAACACCCAGATTACCCAACTCACAACATTACACGTGAAATGATATATACTTTCGTCAAATACAGATTGAAAAAATTATCTTAATATATACAAAATAATCTAACCAACTAAATGTGTTTATTTTTAAGTCTCAATATCGAATCCCTAATTGACTCTTCATTGAAACAACAATGAAATAAGATTAAAATAAAAATAAAAGAGAAAAAAAATAGAAAAAAAATTAGGTTGCGACCGAAACTAGAACTAATTCTTCAATATCACAATGATTTAATCCATTATTTAAAAAAATTATATTCCTTATAGACTTTTCCAAAAGTCAAAGATCTTCCGTTAATAAAAACGACTAATTATATTCATGACATCTACTCGTATATTTGTGATTGTGTTCGGACAGAACATCGTTTGTAATTATAAAGTTGGATGTATGGAATTAATCTCAGAGCAATAATATACAAGCGACAGCGCCGTAGAGAGAGCTGTAGTCAGTTTATATGAGGTTTTCAGGACTAGGCTAGACCTGGACGTGGCTAGGACTAGGGCTAAGGTGTTTATACATCCATTCATAGCACATGTCGACATAATGTTTTTGTTTATTCGTATAACCGTTTTTTCACAGTATTGTTAAAACAAATAATATAACCGTCGAGTTATCTCAATTTATTTCGCGTATAATAACGTGTGGGCGGAGTCAACGAAGACGCGGGACACGAAGAACATTCTAACAACACTTTAAAGCGGTGTGATAATTCGGGAAAATTTGTTGTCTCTTTCTTTCTCATGGTGTACGACGTAAAAACCCGGAGAAAGTGATTTATCTCAAATCAGTATAGGTTGGGTAAAAATAATTAGCTCTCTCTCCCATATATTGTTAGGAATCAATGGTTTTCAAGAAATATGAGATTGATAAAACGAGGGTTTTTTTACAGGATAAGTTCTGAGTCCAAATTTCAGTAGCAACCTGACCTTTTTTTCTCCAACTACTCTACATAGGTACCTAAAATAATGAATAGCATAAAAAAATCTTATTTTCGTTTTATTCGTTAGTATATCTTTTTATGTGCCAATCTGGTAACGAATCTTCAGTGTCATTAAGAGCGTCTTTGTCAAAGAACGACAGGCAGTAGCGCTAAGTATAGGGGTAGCGTTAATATTGGGGATTTTTATCGCCCGCCGGAATGAACTCCTTATATATTAGCCAGTGTTGACTGAGATTGTTCATGGCAAATATTCACTGTTCGAACTATACAGGGTACACTGAATTAATCATGGTAAGTAACTTGTACTGCTAATACATTGATACAATATATCTCTAAATAATCGTTGTCAGTATTAATTGAAAGTAAACGCAAGCGATTCAACGCACTCCGGATTCACTAGATAAAAACCCAATAGATATAATAAATAAGTGTTAGTAGCCAAAACGGAAGATTTTGAAACGTGGATGTATATTCTCATCAACAAAATACCCCGAACTAATAGGATAATCAATTTAGAATTTCTTCGTCGAATGACCACATTTTGTGCAGTTTATAAAAATACGAAAGTTCCAATATCTTGATCTTATCTAGCGTTGGGAAAAACTTCAATGTTTTGTGAATGCTTCACGAATTGTTACTTCTTTAAAATGAAACCTTCGAAGTGAACACTTCAATTGGAGTCGAACTCGCAAAAAAGAGATTTGAATTTATCCGCTTCATTTATTTACATTTGTTCAGTTTTTTTGGAACCGGTTCCTCGCCAAAAATGCACGTGCTAGACGGTAGAGTTTACAAAGCAAAAATAACTGGAACTGGTTCCTTGCCAAAATAAAAAGTACTAGTCGGTAGAGATTTGAAAACCAAAAGAACTGGTTCCTCGCCGAAAATCACCTACTAGTCGGTAGAGATTTAAAAACGAAAGGAACTGGAACTAATTCCTTCGTTTTTAATTCCTTCGCAACTGTACTGCTGCAAATTGAAGTACTTCTTTCAATGATATGGATGAACGCTAAAATGAACTACCGACTACAATCAAAGTATTTTTTCAATGAAATGAATGAAGGCTAAAATGAACTACCACCTTCAATAGAAATATTTGTTCAATGAAATAAAGTTATTGAAATGAATGAACGCTAAAATGAACTACCGACTTCAATTGAAGTATTTGTTCAATGAACAATGAATGAAGTAGGAACTGTTGCCAAAAGAAGTAGTTTTTTTTAAAGCGGTCACAACGCCAATCTTATCATGGACAGCGGAAAGATTGACGGAAGACGTAGCGGAGGGAGACGCCGCACATCTGATAAGGAATGCATTATAAGCATTAACTGTCACAACGCTAATCTTATCATAGACAGCGGAAAGATTGACGGAAGACATAGCAGAGGGAGACGCCGCACATCTGGTAAGGAATGCATTATAAGCATTAAATGTAACTTCGTTCTCACTGTAATATTTTTTCTACCGTATTGGAAACATCAGGTAAGCAGAGAGGACGGACCGCCATACAACTCTGTCTTGGCACACACTCCTTGCTTCATTCATATTCATACATCGTCTCATACATATTATTTTATTATTCTGACTCTTAACATGGCCCAATTCAAGTATTTTATTCACTTGGTCGTGCCATGTCTTCTTCAGGCGCCCCGAACATCTTCTTCCATTCACTTTCACATCATATATTCTTTTCAAACTCCTTTCTTCGTTCATTTGCTCCACATACCCAAATCATCTAAGGGTCCCTTTCTTGATCCTGTTCATAACGCTAAGATCAGCTTTGCATTCTTTTCGGATATCCACATTTTATACAATTTCATACATGGTTTTACCGCTGATACGTCTCAGGGATCTCATTTCCACAGCATTCAGTCTACTTTCATCCTTCCTCTGTCGGTTCCATGCCGATATCATGATATAATGCCATACATCAGGGTTGGTATAAGCACTCCATTGTGGACTGCGATTTTTTTGTATTTTTTATTTATTTGCACCTCCATTAATGGAGTTTCCTGCGTTCTCCCTTCTTTCAATATCCTTATCATTTTATCCTTAGTATTTTCGTCTCTCGTTAACATATCGTGTAATAACTCTTCAAGTATTTATTTCACTTGATTGTGGCATGTCTTCCTCGGTAGAACCCGACTACTTTATTTATTTACTTTCACTACATACATTCCCCTGGCACTTTCACATTTTTCAATTCCCACCTTACATGTTCAAAACATCGAAGGGTCCCTTTTTAAAATCTGTTAATTACGCTTACATCAGCCTTACAGTCTTACCGGATCTAATACGGCCGTGCATTGTTTTACACACGCGCCGCAGGGATCCAATTTCTACAACATCCAGTCTACTTTTGCCCTTCCTCTACCAGTTCCATGCCTAACTGACATGCAACGAAATGCATTAAAGCGTGAGCAAATAATATACTCGTACAATATTATCTGTGACTGTTTTTAAAGCAAATTTACGCTGCTAGTGTAACTACACCACGCGGTCTATCCTATGTTAGTATTCCCAGATGTTATAGCACGTATAAAATGTACATTAAGAAGTCTGGACAGGGCCATTAAGGGGTGTTTCTTCCATACTTATTTGCATCTTAGTAATTAATTAGTCAAAGCGTTGTTTGTTTCAGCGCAGAAGTATGCGGATTTCAGCCGTAGCGGGTCACGTTAAACATCGAGACATCCGGGTCGGCCCTAACGAAGTAGGAGGCAGACAGTGGGGAAATGATTTAGGAAACTGTTTCTCGGATACTTTAAATTAAAGATACTCACGTTGAGATAACGCCAACATGAAGTAAATAATCTTAACATAGCACTAATTAGTACGGAATTATTTTTGTAAGATTGTTTTTCACACAGATTTACAAATGTATCTGTACAGTCAGCCTAATGAGATACGAACGAACTGATTTATTTTGCACATCACCATATTTATAGTAGCGAAGACCCCGACAAGTCAAAATATTTCGTTTTTGATATGGATTTATTAAGATTAATTTAATGTTCTTGTAGAAATAATGGGATTTAACATATTTTCACAAACCATTTAAAGAATTTTTCACATAATTTAACAAAGTTCAGAGTTTCATTGACTTGTAAAGGAATCGTGCGGGGGCCACTAGGAAGGCGAGTATGGACGGTGGTGAAAAATGTGAAATTTTATTAACGTTTTTATAAAAGGTTCATTAAGAGTCAGCACCCAAAAATACACACTTTTTGGCTTTCTGGTACAAACAATACTACAAATGATTCATTTTTTAATTTTATACGGGTAGTAAGAAAAGGTCTAAGGTTTCCAGTGAATACAATACACCAAAGTTTCAGGTAAAATGTTAAAAAGCTTTTGCTGGTTTTCAAACTGCTCCTTTTACTGAAATTTTAGTATATTTTTCATTGAATTTAGAGGATTTTAGTAAAATAATTGTATTTATTAGAAATCTTAGATAATTTTTTTAACTACCCATAAAAATTTAAAGATAAATCATATGTTGTATTGCTTGCAGAAGAATGCTAGAAAATAACGTTTCGCATCATTCTTAAGTGCTGACCCTTAAAATAACAAATTTGTTGAAATTGCAAAGATTATGTTACTATTCAAATTCTAATGTAATAGTTTTATACATACCACTGATTTATTTATAGATAAATCCAAACACCATAATATCTAAAAATTAAGCCACTAACTAATCTTGTACATTTTTCTTGTTCACCTTATTAAAACCTGAATTTTCTAATTGTTACCAAAAATATTGTCTTCAATAATAATTAGACTGTATTTACAGGTAGATATGAGGCAAAAAAAATATCTTCCGTTTCAAGTAGTCTTCAAATTGGATATTAAGTTTAATTTTGCGGAACCGCATGTGTTCATCACTATAGGCTGTTTAGGTTACAATTAAACTCTTAGCGGAACAAACAAAGTAAGCATTCTCAGGCCATCTACTGCTTCACCAGACGATGGCTGAGTCAGCCGTCTTGCAGCGAGAGATTGACTAGGAACCGGGAGGCTGAGAGAGGCCATTAAGGCAGTAACCGGCCGCGGCGCCCCTAAAGAGGACGGACCACATCTGAGGGCAGGTTCCTCGTCAGGTATGACAGCTATTAGGCCCGCTGTGGAAGCGAGGCTGGTTCGTTTGTAGCAATTATGTGTTTTTAAGATCGTTTAAGAAAACAATTAATACGGCGAGAATACCGGTACAATAATTGCACAGTTTTACCATAGAATTGCTTCGAAATTTGAAATACACAAAAAAAAACAGTTCACAGTCACATTGTGTGTGGTGACATTTTAAATACATTTTTTGAAATGGTGAAATATGATATCAATAATCTTTTCAATTTTCATGGGACATAAATTAAATTTTAAGAGGTACACATGTCACATAAAAAAACAAATGTGATGCTTTAAAATGTTAAGACGTAGGTAAAAATCATTAATGCTGACAATTATATTGCTGTAGAAAACAATTCTATAGATTTCTAAAAATGGAATTCAATTATGAAATTAGTTAATTTAATAGAACTGTGCAATTGCGGGACTAATTTAATGCTTGTATCTATAAGTGCTGTTTCACAATGACGCCACTTTCAACAACGTATTCCTTTAAAAAGTAACTCCAGATTTTAAGCTTTTGGGTAAATTTTTTTTATTATGTTGGCACTTTTTAGAGTCTTTCCATTAAAAAAAGACATTCGACGCGGCAGCAAATTGTCACCGTCGCTGGATGATTTTATAAAACGTTTTGAATATAAGAAAATTATTCAAAATTTACACACTAAAAATGTTTATGTAACAAAAATGTATGTTTAGAATATAATATTATAGAAAGGTATTCTGGCTTATAAGGTTAAAGAAAATTAATATAAATGAGCAATATTTTCTTGACTTTGAATGCGACATACCATGACAGTTCACTTTGAAGTTCGGAATGATGTGTTTATGTTTTATTTACAAATATGAAAGTGAGAGCGCGCTCTGTGCACTCTGACAATAAACCCGCTGCTTATTAACAAGCAAACAAAGGTCGTCAGAAAACAAGCAGAAGACGGAGTAGGTATTGGTGGAACAGCAACATATTTCCAAGCAGACAATTCCATGTTCATTCCCTTTGACGTTCGTTACCTCGATTTATGAAAGAACCTCTAGGGCGACAGTGAAAAGAGCGGGGGCGAATAAAGGGGGTTGATAGCTGTTGCGCACCCCAGACTTTATTAAAATGCATCATCGTGTCGTAGAAAAGTGGTTCAATTCAAAGGAATTGCTAAATTATGTTTCATAGCCTATTTTCGTCGAGAAACATAATTGGCTCGCTTTGCGTAGGTGGAGTTTCGTGGGCCGGTGGCTGATGTGGCCAAGAAGAGGGGGGGGGGGGGGTAGATGCGCAAAAGGTTTTGTATTATTTAATAGAACCATACAGATATGCACCTAGATCAGGAGAAATCAAATAATTTTTACTTTACTACTTTTTACAGTTTAACACTAGGAAGTGACATTTGCCAGCATTATAGTTTGGTGCAGGTTAGGATTAAACCTTCTGAAAAATATGAATTTACTTTTAAATAAATTAGTTGGAAGTGATGCATTGAATATTTTCAATAAAACAGACAAGCAATTACGCCCCATTAATCTGATTCTACGAAATATTAAGTGAGTTATATAATGATACACATGAAAGGTTTCTTAATACATTTTTATTTTTAAAAAGATCATGATAGGTTGGTATTTTTAGTAAATTGGACAAATTGTAATTGCATATGTGAAATGTATATGAAACATTTTCAGCATTCGTGTGTTTTGTCCATCACATAGTAGGCTCGTTGTACGCCACTAGACCACCTACGCAGTACGAACCTGTGTTAGATTAAACACTCGAATGAGGAATACCTGTCTCCGCTTCGTCCATTACAACTGATGACTTCAAAGGGTATCCATTATCTCCGCTGTGTAATAACGATTATTCCATTCTGTCTTTCTTTTTGATGTGTGAATGTTGTCGAAGTGTTTTCGCGATGAAATAATGGACTAGCAATTAGCAGCAGGGAAAATAAAAATAAACGAACCGGAAGTGAAATTAAATTTTGAAACGTTATTAATATTAATAAAAAAAATGTTTCAAGCGGTTTTATTAAATCAAATGATAGCAAAATTCTATGTAGATAGTAAAACATAGTTGAGGGGCTTAGAAGCAAAGGCAGCAATTTCCAAAAACGGTTCTGTAGCATTATCAACTTTTGAATGATTATTATAAAGAAATGGAGAATGAAGTGTACAAAAATGTTAGTGCACATTAAACAAGAAACAATTTGAAACAATTATCTATACATTTATCAACATATTCATAAAAGAAAAAGTGCATTAAACGTTAAATCAAATTTCCAAGAAATAATTTTAAATGAAGGAGATTGCTGCCTTTGCTTCTAAACCCCTCATTTATAAAATGCTATTTTTAAGTTTTGAAAAACAACATTTCGGAGCTAACATAATACATAATGATTAAAAATATATAGGTACATGCCTCTATTGTAAAAAAAATAACAGTGTTAATAAGTTTCGAAGCATTTTCTTTGGAGTATTTTTTTTCCTTTCTCTGTTAGAATTTTATCAATATAGTCTCAAAATTAAATTCGATAATGTAAAAAGAAGATGTTGTGAGAGAATTATACTAATATAGAACTAAGTTACCCACCGGCTTCACCTGAGTTTCGAAACATTTATTTTTTTGTATTTTCGTAGAAAGCAATCACTTTGTGGTTTAACATATTTAATGAAATTTAACAATAACTTTGTAAAAGACCACAGATTTGATTTTAATTTTTATGACCGACAAAATACAAAGTCTTAAACAAAGTTAGAAAATAAAAAAAGTGTGTAATTATTTTTAAAAAGACATGTGAAATATCGTCGCTGGAAAGAAAAAAGGGCTTAAGCGACACTTTGGTCGAAAATGAGTTAAATATTCAGTTTTGATCAGTTCTTTTTTCTGCACCGAACGCTCTGACTCTCGTTTGGTCGTGAAGACTTTAGTGGCCTTTCAGTCACCTAAAATATGTTGACCATTTGAAAGAAGGCTTAACTCAAGCGACACAAGTTTGGGACTTTTTTTTTAGCTTTTTGTCGCTTCGGGTAACTCCATGAGAATATTGAGTTGTCATAACTAATGTAACGTAACGTAACTTACTACCGTTTTTAAACTTTTTTGTTAAAAATCCAACCAGGTACTGAAGACTTATGAATTTAATTATAAAACAAAAAAACCTTAAAGTGCTCTGGTGCAAGCTTCCCAAAATGGCGGTTCAGCCCTTTTGCCTTTCCAGCGACGATATTACATGATTACATACAAACAACAGAATTCATAAATTTTGTATTGGCTTTCCTGAACCTCCGGGTTTATTGACTTATTCCGTTCTTCCTAGCGCACACAGAATTGTAACTTTGGAATGACAGTCTTTCTTAAATATGTCCATTTGTGTTAAAATACCCTTTTCAATACTTTTAACCATAGTTTTATATTTTTTTAACTACAAAATAAAATATAAAAACCTTGAGTTTTATTTCAGACAAACGCGAGACGCTCCCGCGTTCTTAAGCAAGTCTAAAAAGAAAACTAACAAAGTAAGTCGGTCATATTGAAATATATTTTTGTATTCCCACTGCCAGCCGTACTTCAAAGAGAAATAATATTACGTTAGACCCTTTTTGAAATATTTGGTTGTTATTGTTGCTTCGGCGGTTCGAATTTCCCTTTCGCAATTACACGATTTTTCTATCTCGGAACTTCCTCCGCCTGACGGCTGCTCACCACCGGCCCATTGTGCGGGCTGGTCCGTGCGACGGGGACGCGCGCATACGCGGGAGCGAGACGCCACCAACATAAACGAGCGCCATCTGACAGTAACGACGACATAAATTCTCCCTTGGGCCTTCTCAAGAACTTTCGCGATATATAGCTGCGGGAGAGCGGGACGCACAATCTCCATCTTCAAATTTAATACGGGTGTGAAAGAGAATGGCGGCACCGGAGGCGATATTTGCATAAAGCATCCCGGGGGACGGTTAGAATAATACGCCGTGTACATCGTGTGCGAATTATAAAGAAAATTTCACGGGCCTTCTCCGCTTTATCGGGGCACTTGCCCATGTGGCGAATTCGCAGTGAGCCGCTTGCATGATGATTTAAAAAAATATTTCCACTTCAGGAACTTCTAAGGCATTCAAATTTTATAAAAAAAAAACTTTTAATTTCCAAAGCCGCAGCAGTGTTTGATAAAATATATAATTTTTTTAAATATTAACTTTTATGCTTATTATTTTTACATCAATTACTAAAATAATCTTCAACGTAAATATGAAACAGAAAAAATAACGGTCACTTGCGATGGTTTATTCAAGACACTATCTAGTATAACGCCTATTTGGGCGTATTACAATACATGGCCAGCAACGGTGCGCACCTAACAGCCTAGCAGAGAAGGACGTTTCCGGCAGAAGGGGATGATTTGGCCCGCCGGCATTGCAGAGAGTTTACCCTCCGTGACACAACACACCGCTTGTATTGTGATTAGTTACTTCAGCGTGTTTTAATTCGTTAATAAACGTGATCTACCTAACCTTAAAGACTATCATTTGACAATTACCCACTACGTTTATTCATTATAGTTCCTAAGTTTTACATATCAGAAGTAGGATAATTCAAACCGTGTCGAAATCAGTATTTTTTTTTCAATCGCGTCTCTGGCCATTTTGATTTTCGCCGTGTTTCTTTGAATAGTTGAATTTCCGCCGCTACCGTTATCGGACTTCGTCATGTCGGGAATCGGAAAAGGAGTAATTTAAAGAAAAGTTTTAAGACGAAAAAATACTGTGCTCAGGGAAATCTACGCAACAATTCATCAAAAACATTGAAAGAATTTTACGAAGAAAGGTGGGAAGTGCAAAACCCAAACTGCGAATAGCGGTTTCCCCCCCGGCCCCAAAAAAACCGAAAATTTGGGGGTTAAAAACTCGAATTAAACCCCGGCAAAAAATTTTCCCCAACCCCAGGAA